>JAFEMH010002171.1:57500-100000 GCA_022495995.1 Adenophora triphylla var. japonica | reverse complement strand
CAATTTCTTTACGAGTGGACCATTAATATGTGCTGACCACAGAATCTGAATATGCAGAAGCAAAAGGATGAAAAACCATTGCAGTCTCTAATCACTTGTAACTGTTCTTTGCTTCATTTTTTTTAATTATTCAACTATTCTTTCCCTTCCACTAATTATTCTAACTACTAAATTTTGAATTTCTAAGAATCTGCTAACTGCTTCATTTAATTTACTTAAGCATATGAGTGATCAGCTGTACCATCTTAACAGGCATGTGGAGCTAAGTTTCATATCCAAGAAGATTTCCTGGATGAGACTAATGTTGATGACGTTGTTGTTGCGCTTGTTAATTTGGCTGAGAGAGTATCCCCCATAAGTGCTTTATCTTTTAACTAGGTGTGGCCATGGATTTATCCACGGTTCTCCATTGACATTTTACAATGCTTTGAACTATTGTACAAAATATCATAGTTTAATGCATTGTAAAATTTCAATGGATAACCGTGGTTAAACCCTTTGCCACTCAAATACCTTCAACTAAATTTCTCATGCGCTCTCTTGATAATTTGCTCGGAGCTATTCACTTTGAATTTGTTGACTGATACCTTGATACTTGTAAATCATCTTTTTGTTTATGTTAACACATCGAAATCTAAGGGAGACATTGAAGATTATCATACCTCAACAAAGGAGTTCAGAAGTTTCAAAGAGAACCTCGTTTTGTTCTGGGATAATTTGGTTGTTGAGTCCCAAAATGGACCACTATTTAATCAGGTTTTGTTTGACAAATGCATGGACTATATCATTGCTCTTTCATGGTAAGCTTCATTCTTTAGCTTTTATCATTAAATTTTGTGAAGCTGCTTCATATAGTTAGTCTTGTTGGTGTCCATGCATTTCAGTACTCCTCCAAGAGTTTTTCGTCAGGTTGCTACCTTGATAGGGCTCCAGCTGGTCACATCCTTCATAACTGTTGCTAAAATTCTCGGTGCTCAACGAGAAACTACACAGAGACAGTTGAATGCTGAGAAAAAGAAACGAGCTGATGGACCTCGTGTGGAATCACTTGATAAGCGGTTATCAGCAACGCATGAAAAGATAACAATAATAGAGGAGATGATGCGGAAAATATTTACAGGGTACTTTTTTTAACCTCTCAGTTGCATTCTGTTGGCAGAAAGTTGGGGGAGCAACTGGGATTCTCAGTTTGATTCTTTTTATTTTATTTGAAATTCCATTTCCTCCATTCTTATAAGAAACAGATTTTTGACTGATCAAATGGTTGCTTTTGAAGTTTATTTGTGCATAGGTACAGAGACATTGATCCTGATATCAGAATGTTGTGCATACAGTCACTTGGTGTGTGGATTTTGTCATATATGAGACCTCTCGGAGTAGGTCTGTTCCCTGCCCTTTTCGTAGTTATCAATGTTTTGTTTTTCTTTCTATTTCCCTTTTATCCTTATGCAAATGGATCATCTTAGTACTTGTTTCTTTGTTGATGCACTTATTTTTTTCGACCAGGAGTCCCCCCCCCCCCTTATTGTATAATGTACAAATCAACTAAGTTTCATTTTCGCTTGTCTTTCCTCGTTGTAGTTGCTATGGTTTTGGGTATTGATGATGAGGTTGGACCTCGACTATTCAAATGTGATCCAGCTGGCCACTTCTTTGGTCACAAGATAAGTGGAGGCTTTTCCTTCTATATCATGTTATTTGAACTTTTCACTTGTTGCATGCAGTAGCTATCTTTTAATATATGGCCCAATGCTTGTTTTCTGGGAGAAAGAAAAAAGAAGGCGCTCAATGTTTATCCAGCCTTAGCGGGTCTGGAAAGGCTCCTTTTTTCTCTAGTTATTTGTGTGACTTCACCAAACAATGTCCTTCCATTTACTTTAGGAGGGGGCATTAGTGTTAGAAATTAGATGCATGTATTTTCTGCTGCTGTTTTTTTTTTTTTTCTTTTTTGAAGGTGTTTTCTATTCTAATCGATTATGTTTTAACTTGTAGGTATATGATGATCGGCTGTCTTAGCAACAAAATTATAACATCCAACATAGTGGAGGCTATTTTTTGTTTTGCATCATTTAATGGGTTGTAGTTAAGCTATAGTTGTTATGATTATGATCTTTTGGGCACAAACTGTTCATGTGTCTTTTGTAATATGTCGTTAGGGCACGAAACTTATGTTACTTATTATATGTCTTTTGGGCACGAATCTTGTTAATGCATTTTACCTTTTATGTTAATTGAAACTCTTTTTTTATTGTCAATATTATAGTTTTATTATCAATTGATTTATTTATTATTATTATTAGTTAATTTCTATGCTTGTTGTAAAATTTAAATTATTAATATATTATATGATATATTATATATATATATATATATACATATATATATATTTTTAGGTGACCAGGTGTAAATAAATTTTGTCACCAAAAAATACTTTTAGGCGACCAAGTTTAGTTTTTGTGGCCTTAGTTGGGTTACTCAGGAGACCAAAATAATTGTCACCAAAGATTAGTTTTAGGCGACCAGGTGTGGTTTTTGTGACCTTAATTTGGTTACTTAGGAGATCAAAATATTTTGTCACCAAAGAATACTTTTAGGCGACCAGGTTTAAATTTTGTGGCCTAATTTAGTGACTTAGGAGATCAAAATACTTTGTCGCCAAAGAAATATTTTTGGCGACCAACTTTAATTTTCGTCGCCTAAAAGCTGAGGCGAAAAGGTTTGAATTCGTCGCCCAGGAAAAGGTTTAGGCGACCAACTTTAATTTTCGTCGCCTAAAACCTGAGGCCAGGAGGTTTGTGTGACCAAGCTTTGGCGACGAAGGTTTGTTGCCAGAGGTTTTTGGCGACGAATTTAAGAATAAGGCGACCAATTTTTTTTGTCGCCTAAAGTGTGATTTCCAGTAGTGACGGGGGAAAGTAGATGTTGTTTTAGGGTACTTGATAGCACGGAGTAGTAATTACTCTTTTCTTCTAAGAATAAATATCGCATTTGAGTCTAACATTTTTTTCTAAATGTGTTTGAGAATTCTAATTGCAAGTTTTGTATTTGGCATCGGAAAATAAAGAACTTGGAGCTCGAGGACTTCAATTGTCTTCCAAGTAGAGGATTCAAACACACTCTGAGGCTCTGATTGTTTCCGTAAAACAACTTTCGTAAAGTAAAATGATATAAACATTTTTTCAAATGTTTGATAAAGAAAATGATTTCTGAAAAATATTTTCATGTGTTTAATAAATTAAAGAAAAATATTTTTCGATAAAAACACAATTTAAGATAAATGAAATAGATAAAGTGGGGGTAGGGTAGGGTGATGGGGGTGGGGTGGTCGGGTAGGGTAGGAGTTGGGGATTAGTAGGGGTGAGGTGGGTGGGTGTGGGGTAGGGTAAGGATAGGGTAGGGTGGTGGGAGAAATGTAAAGGATAAAATGATGGTAGGCTAGGGTGGTGATAAGGTAGGGTGTTGGGGTGGGTACAGTGGCGAAGCTAGAAATTTTTCGCAAGGAGGTCGAAAAATACTATAATGTAATTTTTACTTAAATTGAAGGGGGTCAAAAGCATAATTTTTAGAGATACAAAATCATTTTCTTCAAAATTTAAGGTACTAAACTGTCACATTTCAAAGGGGTCATGTGACACCCATAACTTTGGGGTGGCCTCCCCACTGGGTGGGTAGGTGTGGGGTAGGGTGGGTAGCCGAGAGTGTGAGGGGGGGAATAGGGTGGGTAGCCGAGAGTAGGGGAGTGGGTTGGGTGGGGCCATGGGGGAGTTGTTAAAAAATAAATTAATTTAATATGAATTAAAAAAATTGCTTGTGAGAGAGGGAGTTGTTAAAATATAATTTTAAAATGAATAAAAAAATATTTTTTAACCTTGAGGTGGTGGTGGTGATTGGTGTGAGTGAAAAATTGTTAAAAATAAATTTAAATGATTATTTTTATTTTTTTGGACTCGACAGGGGGATGTGGTGGTGAGGTGGGGGGGAGGAGAGAATTGTAAAAATAATTTTAATATAAATAATTTTTTATGAGGAGATGAGATATGGAGGGTCAAGAGTGGTTGATGTAGGGTGGGTAACGTGGGGTGTATGAAAAGTTAGGCGTGTGAGTGTGTGTTAGTGTGTTACCATTTTTCGAAAAATATTTTAATTAGGAAAAATTCATTTTACTTTGAAAAGTGGGAAAAATATTTTTCAAAAAATATTTTCTCAATTTTCCGGTACTTACCAAATACCGAAAAATGAGGAAAACCTTTTTCAAAAAATATTTTCCACCAAACAAACGGAACTAAGGCTCCGTTTGTTTGGGGGAAAACATTTTTCGGAAAATGTTTTTCCCTTTTTTCGGTGTTTGGTAAACATCGGAAAATGAAGTCAATGGAAAACATTTTCCGGGTCAATGGAAAATGAGCTTGATTTCTAAGGAAAAACGACTTCCTTACCTCTACCTACGAAAGTTGTTTTCCGGAAAATATTTTCCTCATTTTCCTTTGTATTGATTTTACCTTTAGAAAGTTACTTTAATGAAACTACCAAACATCGAAAAATATTTTTCGAAAAATATTTTCTTAAGATTCACCAAACATCGGAAAATATTTTTCGAAAAATATTTTTATTTTCTAAAATATATTTTCCAAAAATTATTTTTCGAAAATTATTTTCCGAAAAACATAAGGAGCCTAAAATTGATTGAATGTGGAGATGAATTCATTGCTGGAGTTGGATAGGCAACAAATTGTAGTACGGAGGAACTGTTTTGACTTTTGAGAGATTCGCCAATTTAGCTACTGAATTAATTTTAGAATATACTCCCTCCGTCCCAGCGAAAGAGCCATTTATTTCCTTTTTGGGCGTCCCATTTAAAAAGCCACTTTCCCAAAAAGGAAACCTTAAATCACTATTCTCTCCACTCATTCTCTCTCCTACTTTACTTTTACACTCACAACATTATCTTTCTTACATCACCTCCCACTCATTCTCTCTCCTATTTAATTTTTCATACTCACAACATTTAAATTTTTTCTCTTTCCTACATCACATTTCTTATTTTGCGTGTCGGACAAATTTACCGACTCTTTCGCTGGGACGGAGGGAGTAATTTTGTTGGTCAAGTAAGGGAGTATTTTTGGTACTTACGGTTACAGCTGAAAGTGACTACTCCCTCAACGTCTCGATTAAGGTTCTTACTTTTCTTTTATTTTTATTTAAATTAAGTTTTTTAGTTTCTTTATTCATTAATGAGTAATGGAATTCACTTGGTACCCTCAGATAATAGCACACTTATTATTTTCTATTAACTTTTTCACTCCTACTTTACTTTTTATAATCACAATATTTATTCTGTTTTTTTTTTTCTAGTGTAAATTCAAACTAAGAACAGTGAGAGAGAGTATTGTTTAACATGGTTTACAAGTGGTTAGAAACTTGAAAGGTATGTACATTTTGGATCGAGTTAGTATATAGTGAAACTACCAAGCCCTAACTCACATGGCCTTGTTACATCTTCAAAAATCAAAATAGCCCAATTAACCTCATGTCCATCTATTTTAAAAACAAAATAAAATTTCATTACCAACGGTCTCCTGGCCAAGTGGTATCATGGCCGGCTTCCCTACGGGGAGGTCGGGGGTTCGATCCCCCCTGGGGGGATCTTGTGGATTTAATTCTTCCATTGGGTTTCAGGAGCCTTGGAGTGCGGTGCACATCCAGGTGCGGTTAAGGAAGATTGTTGGGCTTGCAACCTGCCTCGGTGTGGGGAGTTCAACCGCCGCGTTGTAGAGGGCTCCCTTGGAGCCGGGAGTATAAGGGTGCCGCCACCCCTCGCCGGGCATATACCGCGATTTACCTCCGCCGATGCGAGGGCCGGTGGCAGTGGTCCAGTGATTGATCCCGAAGTGGGAAACCCAGGTAATCAAAAAAATAAAAAAATAAAAATAAAATTTCATTATGGGGCATAAAAAGTGAGTATTAATGATAACTTTAAAAAAAATCTTTATTTTTCAATAAATAAATATAAGGAGAGCGAGTAAGAATGAAAATCTGTTTTTTCTTGACAATAGGGAAATTGAGTATTTTAGAGATTTAAAACTTCAGGATCAAACTGAATTTTAAATCTGTTGAGTTTGGTGTAATTTAAGTTGGAAATGCCTAAATTAGGGGATTAAACAAGCAAATTTGAAATTTCTGTGACACGGCTGGGGAGAGCGACCGCGCGGCATGGGGCGCGTGACCGCTCCAAGTTTCTGTCTGAAGCGAGCGACTGCGCCCATTTTGGGGCGATCACGCGGGTACTGATTGGGGGAAGGGGCGATCGTGCACTAGTCCGGATTTGGGCCATTCAGCGACAGATTTTGGCTCATGGTTTAAAATCCTGAAGGGTTTGGATTTGGAGTAGGCATATAAATAGAGTCTAACCCCAAACATATTTATAGTTTTTCTTGTTCATCTGTTTTCTAGATCTAGGGTTTGCACAGACATGAATTCTTGTGCCTAAGAATTCGTACACTAGATTATAGATTGTATTATGTGATTCCCAGTTGATAATAATATTTTTCCCTCTGCCCGTTAATGTAGCTAAGCTGATGAACCATATATATATGTGTGTTGTGTGATTGTTGCTTGTTTTCTATCTTCTATATATACTATTTTCTAACAAATTGGTATCAGAGTCGGTCATGTTGAGGAAGTTCTAGGGTTTTTTCGCTGCAGATGGGATCAGGAATTGAATCGCCGGTCGATAAGTTTAGGTGGCGTTTGTTTTTTGTTTCTTCCTCTTATTTGCCTCTTAATGCTTATTCATTCAGAGGTGGAGTAATTAATTCCGTTTGTTTTTTTTTTTTCGATTAAGACTTAACTGCCTCTTATTTGCCTCTTATTTGCCTCTTATTGCCTCTTATACTATATATATATATATATATATATATATATATAATACACACATTTCAGAAAACGAATTCAGATGGAAAATCAAACAGCTTTCCTAATTCAGAATTCAGTCTTCAGACGTTGCCTCTTAACACTTAATCAGATTTCAGAGGTGAAATCAGATTTCAGCACTTAACGCTTAAAAAAACAAAAGCCACCTTAATCGGAAGAATAGTTTTTTTCTTTGGTAAATCAAGATGAATGCTTTGTTGAGGGACAAGGGTTTGTGGGTTCTAATGGTTGCTACAATCAGGATTCAGGAATCGTCAGGATTCAAAGGGCAAAGTAAAAGTCGTTCTCACCATTGTTGTCGCGACTGCAATAGCAGAAGGTTCGGAGAAAGCGAAGAAAGTAACAGAGAGGAAGAGGCAGATCTGATCGCGATAGATGAAAGGGTCAACTCTAAAATCATAAGGTGTCTAGATGATGATGTTCTAGCGGATATAGCAGATAGCAATTCCGGAGGTGCTTTGTGCCTTGCGTTGGAAGACATGTATTTGACACGTTCATTGACAAACAAACTATATCTGAAGCATAGGCTATATTCTCTCCGAATGCAGGAAGGTACGCCCATTAAGGATCACCTAGATAGATTTACATCTTTATTACTTGAACTGCGTAATATAAATGCTAAGGTTGGTGATGAGGATGTTGCATTAATGCTTCTTGTTTCTTTGTCTTTATCATATTAGCACTATATTGACTCTAGTATCCGTGGTAAGGAGATGGAGACTCCAGAAGAGGTGAAATCCTCGCTCAAGACTAGAGTGTTACGTCGTAAGACAAGCGGTAATAGTGGTACAGATAATCTGATAGCAAGTTTGGTTGTGAAAGGCAGTAGGGGTTCTAGCAGAGATAAAATCTTCTGGCAAAAAGGGTCCGAAACCTGATGATATTTGTAATTAATGCAAGGGGAAGGGACATTGAAAGACAAATTGTCATAGGAGAAGCGAGGCGAGCCTACAAATCGTAATGGAGCTAATGTTACTGCAGTTGATACAAGCAGCTCTGATGGGAATTATGCTCTAGTGATAGAAGAATCTGCAAAATAGTCGGATGCATAGATTCATGATTTCAGGGCTTCTTCATATCAGTCCGAAGAGAGAGTGGTTTACAACCTATAAGCAGGTAGATGGTGGTAATATTTATATGGCCAACAGTTTTACTTGCATGGTGGTTAGTATTGGCTCTATCAAGCTGCGCACTCATGATGGTAAGTTTTGTACTTTGAACGATGTGAGACATATTCCATAAATGACGGAGAACCTGATATCTCTTAGTCAGCTCGACAGCAAAGGGTATAGTTTCAAATGTAAAGGTGGAGCAATTCATGTTTGCAAAGGTTTTGAAGCGATTATGAGAGGCATTAAGCGGGGCTCCTTATATTTCCTACAAGGAAGGACACTTTCTGGGTCTGTATTGGTTGCATCATCTGAAGTGGTCAAGGAGGATATGACCAAGTTGTGGCATATTAGGCTTGGGCACATGAGCATTATATGGATGCAGATATTGGCAAATCATGGTCTTATGTGTGGCCATAAGGTCAAGGACTTTAACTTTTTTTTAGCATTGTGTACTTGGGAAGATGCAGCGAAGCAAGTTTCCTAAAGGGGTTCATAGAACAAAGGGCAACCTATATTACATTCACTCGGATTGCTGGAAACCTTCACGTCAGGAATCAGTCAGGGGTCATAGGTATTTCTTGTCTATGATTGATGATTACTCGATGAATAATTGGGTGATTATTATGAAGCACAGAAGTGAGTCTATCACAAATTTCATACATTGGAAGACATTAGTGGAGAATCAGACAGGTAAGAAGATCAAATGACTCCAAATAGATAATGGGTTGGAGATTTGTAGTGCTGAGTTCGATGAGTTATGCAAAGAAGTGGGGATTTTTAGGCATCTCACTATCAGGGGTACACCACAACAGAATGGTGTTGCAGAGCGCATGAATCAAATATTGTTGGCTAGAGCAAGGTGCATGCTTCCAATGCAGGGCTGTCTAAGCGGTTCTGGGCAGAAGCGGTAGTACAGCTTGTTACTTGATAAATCGCGGACCATGTAAGGTATCGGGAAAATAACCAAACCATGCAATGTACTATACCCTCGATTTCACAAAATATAGCATACTATCTAGTGACAACATAATGTAATATACTTTTGGAATTTTTTTACAAATAATGCAATTTAGTTGGATGACGTTAAATTTGATTAACGGAATGCTGATGTGAACAACATTTGGAGTAATATGCTCAAATGGCCAACCAACCAGTTTAAAAAACTAATGTCAGTTATTGATTTAACAACCCCACATCCCCCATCTTCATCCCCATCACTACCCCTTAGACCTTCCCCCCATGCCCTTCCATCAACTCCCCAATTGAAACCAACCATTGTTGACTCCAACTCTTCCCCACTTAGTGTTTGCCTCCGACCACACTCCTCCCTCCCCGACCACCATCACCACTTAGCTCTTCGTGTTACCCACAATCTCGCTCTCCCATCTTTCCTTTTTATCACGCATGCCTCCCCCACCAAATCCTAGATCTGATCGAAATTGAACCCACTCCTTCTCTTTTAAGTCCAGTGAAATCAGCGATTGAATATTACAAGCGTTCTTCTCCAAGAAATCGTGAAATCAAGAACCTAAAATTCGAAATCAAGAAATCGAAGAACCCTGAATGTGTCCTTCATCGTTGAATCGAAGAACCCAGATCGCATCCTTCTCCAACAAGTGACCTTCTCCAATAAATCTGAGTTTTGAACGAAATGAAAATGGCTTTCTTAAACATTGGACTTGAAGAAACACTTTGATAATTGAATTTGGGGTTTGATTAATTTTGAAGGTTTTGATTTTTATTCTTTGATTCTTGTTATTTTATGTTGGATATGTTTGATTCAGGGAAATGATGTAGTTTGTGGAATGATTTTGAACTTTTTCTTTTCTAATTTCTGCCATTATTGTGTGGTTAATGGTGGTGGTGGTGGTGGCAGACTTGGTGGGTGTGGCGACGGACTGGTTAGTTGCAGATCGATGCTAGGGAAGATGAAAAGGGGGTGTAGGTGTAGATGATGGCAAGAACCTAGTGATGAGCTTAACAGGTGTTATTGTTCTTTTTAACAAGTGTTGGTGCATTTAACATTGGTTAGTTTTTAACGAATGTTAACATTTTCGTTAAGTTTTTTGACGTCGTTAGGTTATAACGTATATTGCATTATATGAAAAACTACAAGATAGTACATATCATTAAGTGGTCACTAGATAGTACATTACATTAATTGAAAAAAATGAAAAAGTATGTTGCATATTTTGGTCATTCACCCTACAGGTATCAGTCTCGAAGTTTCCAATTAGGTATGGTCAGGTAAACCCGTTGATTATTCTAATTTAATGGCTTTTGGTTGTACTACTTATTATCATGTGGATGATGGAAAGTTAGAGCCGAGGGCTAAAAAAGAAGTATTTATGGGTTATGGGGATGGTTTCAAGGGATAACAGATTTGGTCTCCATTAGAGGGTAGGGTAATAATAAGCAGGAATGTTATTTTTGATGAAAACTCTGTGCTTAACCCTAGTATGAGATCTGTGGTTGAATCAGGTGTTGGTAGTATTGATAAATAGGTAGAGCTACAAGATACTTCAGAGTTGAGCAGTCCACAATCAGATGTTAATCAGGATCTACCGTTAGAGATAGAAGCACCAGAAATTTCATCACCAATTTTCGAGGAATATGGGTTAGCTCAAGAGAGGTCTAGACGGGCTAATTTCGGGAAGCCTCAAGTGAGGTATGGTTTTTAAGACATTATGTCTTATGCACTTCAGGTTGTTGAGAAAGTGGAGCCCGATTCTTCGGAGCCACTACTTTCAAGGAAGCAGTTACATGTTAACAGTCTACCCAGTGGCATGCAGCTATGGGAGATGAGATGCAGTGACTTCACAAGAATTCGATATGGAAGTTAACCAACAGGCCAGAATGCAGAAAGATTGTGACTTGCAAGTGGGTATTGAATAAAAAGGAAGGAATGTCACCATCAGAGGGGTTCAAGTATAAAGCTCGTGTGGTTGCTAGGGGTTTCAAACAGAGGTGGGGCATTGACTACAATGAGATTTTCTCACAGTGGTTACACACTTCTATCAAAGTGCTATTAACAATGGTGACACATCAGGATTTGGAGCTCGAGTAGTTAAATGTGAAAACAAATTTTCTACATGAATAGTTGGAGGAGGAGATTTAAATGACATAACCAGATGGTTTTCAGGTTCCGGGGAAAGAAGATTATGTGTGTAAGTTGAAGAAGTTCTTGTATGGGCTCAAGCAATCGGCTAGGCAGTGCTATAAACGGTTTGACAAGTATATGAAAGAGATTGGTTACATGAGGAGCTCGTATGACTGTTGTGTGTATCAAAAAATGTTGGTGGATGGTTCGATCATCTATTTGGTTCTCTATGTTGACGATATGTTGATATCTGCTGTTAAGAAGTCGGATATTCAGAATTTGAAGGGTCTACTATCTATCTGCAGAGTTCGAGATAAAGGATTTAGGTGCAGCAAAGAAAATTCTAGGTATGGAGATCTACAGGGATAGAAGCCAACGAAAATTGTTCTTATCCCAGAAAGGTTACATCAAGAAAGTTTTAGAGAGGTTTGTCTTGTCTACAGCAAAGCCTCTAGATTCTCCGAGTGCAGCAAATGCACGTCTGTCTGTTGATTTTGCACCTAAATCGAATGAAGAGAAAGAGTATATGGCTCAAGTATCTTATGCTAGTGAAGTTAGTAATTTAATGTATGATATGGTTTGCACTAGGGCGAATCTTGCTCATGCTATTAG
Organism: Adenophora triphylla var. japonica; assembly: GCA_022495995.1. Lineage (NCBI taxonomy): Eukaryota > Viridiplantae > Streptophyta > Magnoliopsida > Asterales > Campanulaceae > Adenophora > Adenophora triphylla. The sequence continues at coordinate 88,246 of JAFEMH010002171.1, read as the reverse complement.
TGTTGTTGGTAGGTTCATGGGGAATCCTGATAAGGAACATTGACAAGAAGTGAAGAGCATCTTCAGGTACCTTTGGGGTACATCAAATGATGGGCTCATTTATGGAGGTGGTACAAAATGTGCAGTTGAGAGTTATTGTGATTCGGTTGTCAAAAGCTGCTAAAGAGGAAATATGACTAAAAGGTTTGATCAGCGACCTTGGGTTACATCATGATCATGCTATAATATTTTGTGACATTTTGAGTGCAATTTGTTTGGCCAAGTATCAAGTTCATCATGAAAGGAATAAGCACATAGATGTGAGATATAATTTTCTGAGGAGTGAGAATCGGATCAATGTAAAGAAAGTGGGTATTGCCGACAATCATGCTGACATATTATCGAAGTCTGTTCCAACTAGCAAGTTCCAACATTGATTGGACTTGCTGAATGTTCGCAGCTATTAGATAGCATCCGAGATAGAGAGGGAGTTTTGGTTATAATCTGGAGGTTTGATGTCAAGGAGGAGATTTGTTGGGTTTGGGGTCATCTAATTTGGCGACGCCTAAATTAGGGCATTAAACAAGCAAATTCAGAATTCCTGTGACATAGCTAGGGGGAGTGATCGCGCGACATGGGGGGCGAGATCGCGCCAAGTCCGGATGTAGGCCATTCAGCGACAGATTTTGGCTCAGGGTTTGGAGTAGTCATATAAATAGAGCCTAAACTCAACAATATTTGTAGTTCTTTTTGCTCATCTGTTTTCTAGATATAGAATTTGCACAGAAAAGAATTCTTGTGCCTAAAATTTCGTGTAATAGATTAGAGATTGTATTATGTGATTTTCATTTGATAATAATATTCTTTTTCTCTGCCCGTAGACGTAGTCAAGTTGGTGAACCACGCATATCTGTGTGTTGTGTGATTGTTGCTTTTTTTTTTTTATCTTTTATATAGACTCTGTTCTTACAAAATAAATCGTTGAATTGACGGTTAAATCGTAAAACTGAACCTCAACTGTAACACTTAAAATAATCTAATAGTTAGACTTGAGAGTTAAAAAATGTTACTTAAAATAATTGGCTAGTTAACGTGAGAGTTGAAGGTTTTAAGGGAAGGAGTTACTGCTTTTATAATAAAAAGAAAATAAAAGGAGAAAGTCATTTTCCTATTGTTTAAAGGGAGAATAAAGTAAGAATGCCTCATAATTTTTAAATAAGTATTATAATACATAATAAGTTCATTCTCATGTTGTATTATTATTTTTTTTTTCACTACTCACACACATACACACATGCACGCACAAAAGCGCCTAGGAGATAAATCCTAGGGAGAGAAAGCCTTCCCTCTAACTTCTGGGGGGATCGAACCCATGACCTCCAGGTTGAAAGCCATGAGCTCAAGCCAGCAGGTCAAATTCCCATGTGCTCATGTTGTATTATTCATCTTGCATTATTAGGTAGGGCCAAAAACTCTAAGACCCATGACTCATATCAATATCCCATCAAAACCCATTTGAAATTAAAATTCCATCAAAACCCGCGTCACTTCTATAGCATCTCGTCAGGTCTTATACCATGTGGTATAGGACCATTTTTTTTTTTTTGCACTTTTTTCACTTTAAAAAAAAAAAATCAATAAAAATAATAAAAAGAAAAAATTACTAAGGAATAAAGTCCTATATCATAGGGTATAAGACTGAAAAAAAGGTCATATACCATGTGGTATAGGACTGTCAACGGGTTTTTGAGGAATTTTAATCTCGACTTTCGAGGTTTAAGAAAATTTTGATCTCAGTTGAGTTTTGATGGGATTTGATTTGGACTGTGTGGGTAAGGAGGAATTAATCTAATGTATCATATAAGGGTGTATAATACTGAATGCATGAATGCATGGTGGCAGTGGGTGGCAAGTAGTGGCCAACAATCGAAAGATGATGACCGAAGATCGGAATTTGGCGAACGGCTGTCAGCGGTGATGGCAGGCCGCAATATTGAAAATGATGTATCAAAAGTTTTAATTATTGCATGTTGTATTCAGTATAATATATTACTGCATAAAAATTTATCGGGCATTTCAATTTAGTGAGTAATTTGAGAAGAAGTGATTTGTCAAAAAAAAACAAATTATGGGTAAAATTCCCTTGTTTAAACACTTACCTTACCTTGTTTGATAATTTTTTATGTCCAAAAATTAATATTGCATATAATTTGTTGGGGCATTTATCAAAAATTAATTTTGAAAGATGGATATTACAAAAAAAAAAAAAAAACACACAAGTTGGATTCTACAAAAAAAAAAAAACTTTTTGAACATTACAAAAACGTACTCTCTTTTTTTTTTTTTTTTGCCTTTATCTGTCAAATAAAATAACTGATAAATGAATTTATCAGTTTAACCAAAAAACCAAGCACAAAATACTCTTAAAAACTGATAAATGAATTTATTCGTTATAAACAACTGATAAATGCATTTATCAGTTATTTAAGCAAATAAAAAATTTTAAATATGAAAAATGAAAGAAAAGAAAAGTAGTTTTTTTATAATATCTTAAATTACATGTTTTTTTTTCTTCGTAAATAGCATATTTTTGAGGTAGTTTTTGATAAAAACTCTTAATTTGTTAATATTTTTAAGAAGTTTGATTTACTTGTTTGTACTTGTATGATAATTATATTATGTTAAAAATACATTAAGATCTTTTCTTATCTAAAAATAATGTGACATTTATTTTTGAAATGCGAAACGGGTAGTTAATTTCTCATGTTCACTTTGTAATTTATACATACACACCTGTGAAACAAGTGTCCCATAAAAAATTGTTCATGTCCCATTTTTACTATATAGCCAAGGGGCTGAGAATCTCATATTTGAGATTTTTTTTTTTTTAACCAAATTGTTTTGGGACTTTTTTATGTCAACAGAATATTGCCAATATTCTTTCCCACCCATTTTAAATCGTATTAACTTCTTTAGCATTATAATTAATTAAGGAAAAGTAAAGTAAAAAAGATGTATTATAAGAATAAAGTAAAATAAGAGAAAGAATGAGTGTGACGGTGTGAGGTGTAGTAAGTTGATTGTTGTTATAACTATAAAATAAAGTAGAAAAGGGAATAAATGCGCAGAATAATATAAAAATATTTCTATTTTGGAAAGTGTGATTTGAGGTATGACGGACGAAAATCTATAGTATAAATGAAACCCCCTTTTTGAACAGTTCTATGAACAGTTCCAAGGGGGAAAATTCTCATTTTGCCCTCATACATTTGTCCCTTTTCCATTTTGCCCTTAAAAAAAAAAAATTAAATTAAAAAAAAATTAAAAAAAAAAAACCGTGGCCTTGGACACGGGCTTAGGCTAGTAGCTTAAAAGTCCGAAAGTTCAGTTAGGTGGCTTTTGCTTTTTTTAAGCGTTAAGTGCTGAAATATGATTTCACCTCTGAAATCTAATTAAGTGTTAAGAGGCAGCGTCTGAAGACTGAATTCTGAATTAGGCAAGCTGTTTGATTTTTCATCTGAATTCGTTTTCTGAAATGTGTGTACTATATAATATACTCCCTCCGTCCCGTCCGAAAAAACATAAATTTCCTTTTTGGGCGTCTCATTTAAAATGGCACTTTCCCAAAAAGGAAACCTTAAATCACTATTCTCTCCACTCATTCTCTCTCCTACTTTACTTTTACACTCACAACATTCTCTTTCTTACATCACCTCCCACTCATTCTCTCTCCTATTTAATTTTTCATACTCACAACATTTAAACTTTTTCTCTTTCCTACATCACATTTCTTATTTTGCGTGCCCTCTCCATTTTGTGCCTTTTAAGGCCGGGACGGAGGGAGTATATATATATATATATATATATATATATATATATATATATATATATATATATATATATATATATATATATATACTCCCTCCGTCCGCTTACAAAGTTCACACTTTCTATTTTGGGCGTCCGTTTACAAAGTTCACACTTTGTTTCTTTCCTAAAAAGGAAACCTTAAATCACTATTCTCTCCACTCATTCTCTCTCCTACATTATTTTAATACTCACAACACCATTATAATTTACTATTCCCTCCACTCATTCTCTCTCCTATTTTATTTCACACTCACAACACTTTCAATATAATACTCCCTCCTTAATTAACGTGTAAACAGTAACCGTGAACATTCTAAGCGGACGGAGGGAGTATATATATACTCCCTCCGTCCCACGTGAATAGACACTTATTTCCTTTTTGGGATGTCCCACGTGAATGTATTACCGCCCAAAATGAAAAAGAATTTATTATTTTATATTCATCCTATTTCACCCACTCATTCTCTCTCTTCATTTCCTACCACACAATTTATTCAATGGCTCCACTCATTCTCTCTCTTCATTTTCTACCACACATTTTCATTATTATATTCATTTTTCTTAGTTATTGTGCCAAAAATTTTGGTGTCTATTCACGTGGGACGGAGGGAGTATATATTATATTATACTCCCTCCGTCCCACGTAAATGCAAACCAACTTTTTGGGTGTGAGAATTAAGGAAAAATAGGAGAGAGAAATAGGTGGAGGAGGTGTTTGTGAGTATGAAAAATTAAATAGGAGAGAGAACAAGTGGGAGGAATAGCTAGGAGAGAAAATGTTGTGAGTGTAAAAGTGAAGTAGAAGAGAGAATGAGTGGTGGAATAGTGAATATTTGTTTCCATTTTGGGCAGTCCACATTTACGTGGAACGGACCAAAATGGAAATAAGTCCGCATTTACGTGGGACGGAGGGATTTACGTGGGACGGAAGGAGTATATATTAGTATATATAATATATACTCCCTCCGTCCCGGTTCACTTGGCACCAAAGAGGTGGGCACGATAACTAAGAAAAAGTAAGAGAGATAATTAATTAAAGAAAATGTTGTGAGTAGAAAAGGTAAAGTAGGAGAGAGAATGAGTAGAGAGAATAGTGATTTGATTGGTGTTGTGAGTGTAAAAACTTTTCATTTTGGGCAGTGTCAAGTGAGGTGGGACGGACCAAAATGAAAATTAGTGTCAAGTGAAGTGGGACGGAGGGAGTATATTAGTATATACTCCCTCCGTCCCATAGAACATTGCCCGTTTACTATTGAGAACGAAAAATAAGGAATAATGTTATTAAAGTAGATGTTGTGAGTGGGAGGAGAGAGAATGAGTGGAGAGAATAGTAAATTATAATGGTGTTGTGAGTATTAAAATAATGTAGGAGAGAGAATGAGTGGAGAGAATAGTGATTTAAGGTTTCCTTTTTAGGAAAGTGGGACTTTAAAGAGGGACGCCCAAAATAGCAAAAGGGGTAATGTTCTATGGGACGGATGGGAGTATATTACTCTCTCCGTCCCAAGAAAAGTGTCACCATTTTAGGCCCGGCAAACAAATCAAGGAAAAAAATGGAAAGAAAAAAGGTTGTGAGTGTAATTTGAAAAGAGGAGAGAAAATTAGAGGAGAAAATAATAAATTTAAAAAGTGTTGTGAGTGTAATAGTATTTTAGGAGAGAGAATGAATGGAGGGAATAGTTAGTGAGATAATAGAATATTAATAAAACATTTTCATTTTAGGAAAGGTGACGCTTCAAATGAAACACCATTTTGAGTAAAAAATGACGAATTTAGGACGGGAGTATATATTATATATATATATATATATATATATATATATATATATATATATATATATATATATATATATATATATATATATATATATATATATATATATATATTATATATACTCCCTCCGTCCCATACCTACGTGCACACTTTTCATTTTGGGCGTCCCAAACCTACGTGCACATTTCCTAAAATGGAAAGAAATCTTTACTATTCTCTCCACTCATTCTCTCTCCTACATAATTTTAATACTCACAACACCATTATAATTTACTATTCCCTCCACTCATTCTCTCTCCTATTTTATTTTCACACTCACAACACTTTCAATATAATACTCTCTTCTTAATTTATATGAAAAGTCAAACTAGGCACATAGGTATGGGACGGAGGGAGTATTATATTATATATATTTATATATATAATTTATTTTATATTTATATTTATAATTATATACTCCCTTCGTCTAGCCCGAAAAGGCACAAATTTCCTTTTTGGGTGTCCCATTTAAAAAGGCACTTTCCCAAAAAGGAAAGTTTTTATTACTATTCCACCCACTCATTCTCTCTCCTATTTTACTTTTACACTCACAACATTCTCTCTCCTAACTATTCATCCCACTCATTCTCTCTCCTATTTAATTTTTCATACTCACAACATTTAATCTTTTTCTCTTTCCTACATCATTTTCCTTAATTTGTGTGCGAGGTTGGTTTTGTGCCTCTTCGAGCGGGACGGAGGGAGTATATATTATATTATATATATATATAGTATATATTATATATTATATTATATATATTTATATATATATATTATATATATATATATATATATATATATTATATAATGTATATTTATATATATATATTATATTATATATATTATATTATATATATTCATATATATAATTTATATTTATATATATATATTATATTATATTATATATATAGTATATTATATATATATATATATATATATATATATATATATATATATATATACTCCCTCCGTCCCATAGAACATTACCCCTTTTGCTATTTTGGGCGTCCCTCTTTAAAGTCCCACTTTCCTAAAAAGGAAACCTTAAATCACTATTCTCTCCACTCATTCTCTCTCCTACATTATTTTAATACTCACAACACCATTATAATTTACTATTCTCTCCACTCATTCTCTCTCCTCCCACTCACAACATCTACTTTAATAACATTATTCCTTATTTTCCGTTCTCAATAGTAAACGGGCAATGTTCTATGGGACGGAGGGAGTATATATTAGGGTTCTGTTAGGATACCCTCTTCAAGGTAGCTTAACAAGTGGCCTCATATTTTGTGACAAAAGAGCCCATAAGTCTAAAAGCTTGGGCCAAATTTATAAAGGGGCATAAAAGTAAATCTCTAATCAAAAATCTCAAATCAAAATCCCCACTTCTCATCTTCTTCAATAATTAAAGAGGCCAGACTTCTTAGAAAACAGGGCACCTGAGTTTTCTCCTCTGGCAGTGCATCTCTTCCCATCTCTCCACAAAATAATTCATGTTACCCACAATTGAATGGACAAGATATATAATTAGACTCTAGTTAAAACATATTACCCCCACCTGCAATTCAAAAAATGAAACTTGTGCCAAATTCCACTTTTATGCCCAAAACTTTTCTAAACCCAATTCACTTTTGCACACATCAACGAATTGAGAGAAATAAATAGGAAATTTGGAGTCTATTTTGATGATAAATTGGAAGATTACAAGCCTATTTTATGGAAGAGAGAGAGATATCACCGAAAGGATTCTGTGGTTTATCAAAAACTTGTTTTATCTATTTTATGGGGGCAACAAAGAAACAGGGGTAGAGAAGCATCGTCGGAAGGAGAAGTGGGAAAGGGAAGCACCGTTGGCCATGGTGGCAATTGATGCAGAGAGAGGTCGATTTTGGGGAAGAGACTGGAATTGGATTGAGGGTGGATGTCTTTGATTTGAGATTTACTTTTATGCCCCTTTATATATTTGGTCCAAGCTTTTAGACTTATGGGCACTTTTGTCATAAAATATGGGACCACTTGTTAAGCTACTCTTGAAGAGTGTATCCTAACAAAATCCTATATATTTTATTATATATATTTATATATTAATATATTTATATATATATATATTAATATATTTATATATATATATATATATATATATATACTCCCTCCGTCTCACAACAAGTGACACAGTTACTGTTCCGCACGGAAATTAAGGAAAAAGTGAAAAGGTTGATGTGTTGTGAGTGTAGATAGTTGAGTAGGAGAGAGAATGAGTGGAGAGAATAGTAAATTATAATGGTGTTGTGAGTATTAAAATAATGTAGGAGAGAGAATGAGTGGAGGGAATAGTAAAGATTCTTTGCCATTTTAGAAAGTGTGACTTATTAGTGGGACGCCCAAAATGGCAAAGTGTGTCCCTTGTTGTGGAACGGAGGAAGTATATATATATATATATATATATATATATATATATACGAGAAAAAAGAAATTACAAATAAAATTACGTAACGAAATAAATAAAGCTGAACAGAGATAAGATGGCAAGGTAACAAATTGGTTGTGCACGAGCCACGATGAATCAGTCTCCTTAAGACTTATTCTCCCCTCACTTGAAATAGTGCTTGAGGCGCCTTGGACGCGAGTCTCCCAGGATAAAACGTGCGGACCGGGGCACTTTGCACCTAAAGTTTCCGCGAATTGGCAGGTGTGCCTAGACGCAGTATCACCACAATGCAGGTATGCAAGGAGGCCAAACGAAGATTGAACAATATGCAAAGAAAGAGAGAGTGAGAGCGATTCTGAGAAAAAATTGGTGTATCAAATGGTTTGTGAAGACTCCATTTTATAGCTGCCTTGAAATCAAAACTGATAATCAATCATAAAATCAACCATAATCACGAAATTATTACAGTAATAATTTCGTATTTGATTCTGATTTGGCTGTTACAAGGAGGAGAAATTAAAATCGAATTACCTCATTTCAGTTACAGTTACAATGAGTAAATGGGAGTAAATTTCCGAAATCAAAAATAAATTTTCGAAATCAAAAATTCAAAATTTTAGCAAAAGGTGGGCTTGCACGGGTAGGCCATTTCGGAGCTACATTCGTGTCCGCAGGACGCGTACGCACATGAGTTCGGTAGCCCCAAGCCTATTTTGGACCATGATTTGCACCCCCCCTGCGCACCCGTGCGCGAGGAAGCCTCATGCCACACACAATTACTCCTTACATAAAGTGTAGTAGTATTTAAACTATCTAACTTTCACATTCCCATTCAATGTGGGATATCTTCTTTTTCCCACTTTCAACCCATCATCTTTGAGCCTTAATATTTCATTCATCCAACCATCTTGGACAAATAAATATTCGATTTTAATGTTCTCATGGAGTAGAATACAAATCCATAATCAATTTGGTCATTTAACAAATAACCCATTTAGAAAATAATCTCAAATTTCCTTCACACCCACTATTTTTTCCAACAATCCCCCACATGAACGAAATAATGAGGAAATGGTGATAAAGTCAAGACGGTTGACACTGCATAGGATAGGTAGGGGTTTGCCCTTTGAACCTTCCCTTGTAAAATATATTTACTCTACTCGCTAATCAGTAGACACGATGTCCTTGAACTGTTCAGCTTATTGTGTAGCCGATCATATACTTTACACATGTATCTCCCTAACACACTTCAATTCTCATGACTATGTTTATTCACGGTCCTGCACATAATGCCTGGTTCTGTGAGTGGGTCTAAGAATTGAGCCTCACACAATTCTCCTCGAAGCGGCCACACTTCTCTCTCACATAGGTGATTCTTATTATTAACCCGTATTATCCCGCTCGACTTTTCGAAGCGTAAGAATCATTAAAAGCTAGAAGCTTAACCTTTTCTTTTCGGGATGTCACTTAAGGAATGTGTTTGGGGATGATTTCCCCCACAGTGACACTACAAATCTTTTAACAGTTAGGTTGTCCCTTTGAAAACCTAGATCTTGGGATCTCCAGTCAACTAGGTGGGGTTTTCCGCTATGTTTAACTTCTAAAGAGGCTTTAGTCCCATTCCTAATGTCAAACGTTCAACTACCTCTTTTGTTAACCCTTTCGTTAACGGATCCGCTAAATTATCCTTTGACTTCACATAGTCAATAGATATGGTACCAGTTGAGAGTAGTTGTCTTATGGTATTATGTCTACGACGTATATGTTTAGACTACCATTATACACATTGATATATGTCTTTTCAATCATAAATTGACTTTAGCAGTATATCATCTTGCTAACAAGATTTATCCATTTGATAATTGTTAACTCATATTCAGTTAAATCCCAGCTATTCCATATTGATCCTTTCAAATAATTCAAAAATATCCACCTAATGACTTGTTTAACCACGAGTCCATTAGTTTTTCTTGAATTTGAATCAACGGATCAAATTGACTAGAATTTTTCTTAGTTAACATATCATTTTAGGATTTAATAAACAAAGTGACGTAGCCACTCTTGTTTAAATCCACACAATCAAATCTTTGATGTCTTTATTTTTGTACTTGTCTCAAGTCATACAATGACTTTACAAACTAGCACATTTTCTTCTAAGGTTTCATTTCTTGAACCATTTCAACACTTTGATCTATTTCATTCAAAGTATCATTTATTCACTTTCATGAATTTGACATCAATACTTGATTTTCATTGATTTTATTTTCTTTTGATTTTTATATATATTCAAACTTATTGAATCATATATAACAAACCAATATGCACAATTGTTATGAACATAACTCTTGAAACACAATCCACCATTTAATAACCAAATTCAATTTATTTGGTAATTGGACTTGCTACTTTGCGAAACACCTCACATTAACAAGTGTACGTAGGCTTACGTTTCCATACTTCATATGGACATTTCATTGTTTTCTTGGGGAAACCTTTCCAATAGGTAATTATTTTCCAAAGTATACTCACCCCCACATTTTCGGGTTAGTCCCAAAATTAGCAATAATGCCAATTTTCATTATTAACACCATTTGATCATGGTGTACATTGTGGACACTTTGTTTCATTGTTCATGTACAAGAAACCCTCGGGTTGTTCTATGTAAATTTTCTCTTCTAAATCGACATTTAGAAAGGTTATTTACATCCATTTGATGTATTTCAAATTCTGCTATGCAGCAATTGCAAATACAACTCTTTATTCTCGTGATGAGAGAATAAGTATAAAAGTAATCAAGTTCTTCATTTCCTTGTAATCCTCAATTACAAGTCTAGCCTTGTACTCATTGATTGTTCCATCGGTCTTCATTTTCTTTTTGAAAATTCACTTATATGCTAGTGATTTACTACTCGAAGGTAAATCCACTAGTTTCCAAGTGTGATTTTCCAAGATGGAATCAATCTCACTTTTAATGGCCTCTTTCCACAAAGATCCTTCCAAAGAGCTCAATGTCTTTATAACTTTGTGATTCATTTTCTAGCATGGAGGTTAGAAAATTCGGGCCATAGAATTTTCTTATCCTACCTCATTTGCTATGTCGAGGTCATGCCTCTTCTTTATCATTCCTCATGATAAGTTTCTTATTCTTCTATTGAATCATGAATCCGTTTAAATGAGTTTTCCCAATCTCTTAATTTATACGGAAACATATTCTTAAAGAAAGAAGCGCTTCATGATTCCATTATTGAATCTTGAATTCATACACAAGAATTCTATAATCACAACTATTGTAAGCATACCCAACCATATGCAATCAATAGTATTTAGTGTAACATATACACAAACTACATTTAGTTGTGTTTTATTACTACCTCTTTATTAAGTTGATTTCCAACTTTTTCTTTAAAGAGATAAGATTCAACATTTTTCTTTTTAGCAAGAAAAGTTAAAGGTAAAACTTACATTTTACCATCATCTATGTGAATAATATTCACATCTCAATATTGATCACTTGATCAATATTCACATCTCAAGAATCAATATGCCTTGATTATAACTTCAAGCACATATATGATGAGTCTTGTTTGTATCTATTTTGACCATATAACAAGATTCAATATCATTATTGATCACTTGAACACCCTTTCGTTTCATTCATTTAAACATCATGAATGACATCACAGTTGTCTCTCAAGACACAAGATATATGTTCAACTTTTCAAACAAGTTTGGCTTTTTAAACACGTTTGACTTTTCAAACGATTTTGACAGTTTAAACAAGTTGACCAACTTTGTTTTTGTATTAAGCATTTCGGCATGCTTCATCACATTTACTTTCGTCACAAGAAATGTTAGACAATTTTTTCTCCAAAAGTTCTATTCTCTTTTCCAACACAAAGATGAATAGTACACACCTCAACATTCATTTCTATCCATTTATGTTTGAGGTGACTTTAAAATATCTACAAGTGGGAAGCAATTTCTCAATTATTGTCATCACTTGAGAATTTTACTTAACAGCATCCATTCAACATGGTTTTTATGGAATAATATTTCCACTTCTTCCATATGATTTTTATTTCATTTATGGAGTTCACTATTAAAAAAACAAGAAAGCGGATTACGATGATTTTCCAATGCACCCGCATTCTCGATTTTATATTTATAATCCAACGACTCCCACAAATGTTTTGCAATTTTCTTCGTACTATATATGATTTATAATGAATCCGACAATTCATTAAGTATATAGTTTCGATAAAGAAAATTCACATGCTTCAACCGCACTCACGACTTGAACATCCATCACATTTTCACCCAACTTTGTAGGATCTTCCAAAAGAAACCTCTCTAAGTTCAAGGTGGTCAAGTAGAACATATTTTGTTGCCATCACTTAAAGTCAAGGCCAACAAAATATTCTAACTTTTCACTATGATGATCAGAAAACTTGGAACAACCACATTCCATTAAAAATTTGTCTCTACACAAATCAACCATTGGCTTTAATTTTTAACAATTATAAGTTTGTTGTTAAAAATATAACTCTCTAAATTAATTAGAGAATTAACTCCAAGAAAAAATTGCTAATTCAATAGGAGAATTAACACAATTTATTTCTTATAACCACTCATATTTATAAACCTCTAAATTTCTTAATGAAATTATAATTGAAGGTAAATTATTTCAAAACTTTAAAGGTCTCATCTTGGAGCACCTCTAAATTAGAGAAAAATCACATTCTCATTTACAAAATACACAATTTCTTTTAGAAGTTCTCATTCTAAATATTTTGTGTTATTTGTCATCATCAACAACAATAAGATTTAACAACTTCCTTCAAGAAGTCTTATTGTTTTTATCTTTATGACATTAGTCACATATTCCCCCAATATGTTTTAACAACTTCTTTCAAGAAGTCCTATAGTTTTTGTTCTTGTAACATTTTTCAATGTTCACAACAATAGAATTCAACAACTTCTTTCAAGAAGCTCTATTGTTTTTATCTTTGTGACTTTTGTCACTATTAACAATAATAGAATTTAACAACTTCTTTCATTTCAAGAAGCCCTATTATGTTTACCTTTGTCACCAATGCAACTAATAGGTTTTAACAACTTCTCGTAAGTAAGAAGACCTATTATCTTTGTCAACTAAACGTTAAAGACTTAATCTTCCAACGTTCTTAGTTTCAATGAACTTTCCAATCTCTTTACATGATGTATAACCACTACATGAGGCTTAGCCACAATTGGTTTATACAATCATTGTAACATAGTTGATGTCACGGAGCATCAATCTTTCCATCTTTATTAATCTCATTAAACAGAAATTAAAAAAATGTTTTAGTTCACAAAACTGCTCTGGTCCGAGATTTTTATCTTCACTTTCACATTATAGAATCCAATTTCCACCGTTCAGAATCTTCTCCTATGAGTCGTTAACATACACACCAAATTTCAGCTCGATCCAACGATTAAAGAATTGGGAATTGCAATTTTACCATAGCTGGTCATTGCAAAACCTTGCTGGAATTTCCTTCCATCCGTCTCTTCCATCGTATTTCTCAAATTTGTAATCCTTTCTCAAAAAGGTGGGTAAGTCTTAAGATTGTTAGCAAAATTTGCAATTACAGAAAAAAAGAAATTACAAATAAAATTACAGAACAAAAATAAATAAACTGGAACAGAGATAAGATAGCAGTAACAAATTGGTTGTGCATGAGCCCTGATGAATCAGTCTCCTTAAGACTTATTCTTCCCCTCACCAATAGTGCTTGAGGATGCCTTGGACGCGAGTCTCCCAGGATAGAACGTGCGGACCGGGGGCACTTTGCACCTAAAGTTTCCGGTGAATTGGCAGTGTGCCTAGACAGTATCACCACAATGCAGTATGCAAGGAGGCCAAACGAAGATTGAACAATATGCAGCAAAGAAAGAGTGAGAGCAGTTGCAGGAAAAGTTGGTGTATCAATGGTTTGTGAAGACTCCATTTTATAGCTGCCTTGAAATCAAAACTGATAATCAACCATAATCACGAAATTATTACAGTAATAATAATTTCGTATTTGATTCTGATTTGGCTGTTACAAGGAGGAGAAATTAAAATCGAATTAACTCATTTCAGTTACAGTTACAGTTACAATGAGTAAATGGGAGTAAATTTCCGAAATCAAAAATAAATTTTCGAAATAAAAAATTCAAAATTTTAGCAAAAATTAAAATTGCACGGGTAGGCCATTTCGGAGCTACATTCGTGTCCGCAGGACGCGTACGCACATGAGTTCGGTAGCCCCAAGCCTATTTTGGACCATGATTTGCAACCCCCCCTGCGCACCCGTGCGCAAGAGACAGCCTCTATGCCACACACAATTACTCCTTACATAAAGTGTAGTAGTATTTAAACTATCTAACTTTCACATTCCCATTCAATGTGGGATATCTTCTTTTTCCCACTTTCAACCCATCATTTTTGAGCCTTAATATTTCATTCATCCATCAACCATCTTGAACAAATAAATATTCGATTTAATGTTCTCATGGAGTAGAATACAAATCCATAATCAATTTGATCATTTAACAAATAACCCATTTAGGAAATAATCTCAAATTTCCTTCACACCCACTATTTTTTCCAACAGTATAAGAGGTAAATAAGGGACAGTTAAGTTTTAATCGAAAAAATAAACAAACGGACTTGATTACTCCACCTCTGAATAAATAAGCATTCAGATTCAGAGACGAATAAGAGAAAGAAAAAAAAAATAAACGTCACCTTAGTTTAAAAGTCCGAAAGTTCAGTTAGTTTGAGATGGTACATATGAAAATAATAAAAAATTTTGATTTGTAATAAAAATGAGTACAAATCACGACTAACTAGTATCCAATCCAACATATAGGCCACGTGGCGTGCATCCTCTCCGGATGCGTCGGTTTCTGGTTTGCCACCGACTCTAACCCCATTTTTCTGGCTATAGCTGTCAATTCGAGAATATGAGATGGGACGGTACGAAAATATGAAATCACGTAATTTTACGGGACGGGACGGGACGTCCCAAATTATTCGCGGGACAGAAAATCTTCGTTCCGTTCCATCCCACCTCGAGATAACGTGGGACAATTCGGGACAAGAAGACGCTAATATTATAAATCAAAAATCTAACCAAGCTAATGCCAAAACATTAAATTGAAAATATAAGATTAATTTTTTTGCAATCCTACAAGATATAAAACTTGTTAAATTCATAAAATATCTTAATCAACACAAAAAAACAATCAATAGTTGAAAAAAAAAACTAAGAATTAAGTGCTAAAATACCTTTGAAGTAAAAAAAAAATAAAATTAAAATTATAAAAATGCGGGACATCCCGTCCCGACTTATCTCGCTCCTAAACAGAATGTCTCAAATAAGCTCGCTTTTATACGAAATTAAAATATACTATCTCATCCCGTTCAATTTGTTTGGCGGGATGAATTGTCCCGCTGATGAGACTAAAAGATCACAAATTGCCGACTCTACACCTCCCCCGGCTATTTGAAAGTCAAATTAGAAACCCCATTCCATTGCAGATGTTGACTTTCCACCTACTCTATTTACCTTTTGACATCATATCTTTGTCTAAATTTGAATGTTCCATTGCAACCTTTTTTATTTTTCTAGTGCAACACACCATTAGTTATGTAGATGATAAGGTCCAATATTGTGTACGTGTATTATAATAAGAAAGTTATCTTTCTTAACAAACTAACATTTATATATGCAGTTGTGAACAATAATATTATTTCCTCCGTCTCAATATGATATTTCCAATTTTTTTTATTACTAATACAAAAGTAAATTGAGCAATAATTTAAGATTAATTTAATTATCTTGATGAAATTTAAAAATTGTTATAAATATACCATTATATATATTATCAATAACTATTTTTAAATATTCTTTCGAATAATTATATCAATTTAAAATTATTGTTAAAAATATTTTTATGTTGAAAAAAATAAGTAAGAATATCATTTCTATAGGGGGGAGTATACGAGTATATCACACTCATAAATTATGAAAATGAGACATTTGATATGACACCTGGTGTATTAGCATTTCTTTTCGTAAAATGCACTATTTTCATAAAATATTTTGAGTATAATGACAAATTTGACTTATTTTCATAACTAAAAAAAAAAAAAAAAAAGACTCAAAATGTGATGCCTAATATTATTCGATCCATTTAATGAAATTCAAATCTTCACAGATTGACTTATTCATTATCTAAACTTGTGGTTATCTCTAATTCAGTTAGAATCTCAAATTTAATGAAGCCTTAAGACTCGATCCCATTTTGAATCCTTAATTAAATGGAATCTGAAAATTATTTTATCTATTTTATTTTATTTTATGTTGTGTGATTACATGTGCAAACGTTAAAGGTGACTCATTTGTTGCTTTCAGATGGTTTTATTTTACTCTCCTTGAAGAGAACCAAAGCCCTGTTGAATTCATCAAAAATAATGTCAATCTTAGGAAATGAAAAAATGGGTTCTTCTTCATCTTTTCATGTCTTCAAGAAACAAGCTTCTTTCTTCTTCAAGGAGAAGATAAAGACTGCCCGTTTAGCTTTGACTGATGTTACCCCTGCCCAATTGTAAGTAATTTTTCTCAGATTTTATTTAAAAAAAAAAACTTGAGTTGTGATGTAAGTTTTAGGAGTGTTGTTGATCTGGGTTTTGTTTGAAGATTGACAGAAGAGGCCACAAATGGAAATCCATGGGCCCCAGATACTCGAACTTTGAAGATCATCTCAAAGGCTGCTTTTGAAGTTGATGATTATTGGAGAATTGTTGACATTCTGCATAAGAGGTAGTTTAATTTTCCTTTTTTACCCTTTTTGTAATCTCTTTATTTATTTATTTTAGAATTATAATATTTAATAAAATTTAATAACATTGATCATGGTTATAGATTGGTGAGGTTTGATAGAAAGAACTGGAGGGAATCTTACAATGGTGTTATATTATTAGAACACTTGTTGACCCATGGACCAGAGAGTGTTGCAGAGGAGTTTCAAACTGATAAAGATGTTATCAAACTGATGGAATATTTTCAACATATTGATGAAAAAGGGTAATTTTGATCTTCCCTTTCAGAAAGCAGTGTTTTATTTTTCAAAAATTGCTATTAATAGGAATATAGGATCCCCTGTTTTCTGGCATTCGGGTATATGTTTAAATATTTATATTTTATGTTTTTTTTCGAGTTCAGATTCAACTGGGGACTTATTGTTAGAAAAAAATCTGAGAAAGTTTTGAAACTACTAAATGAAAGGAGTCTCCTCAAAGAAGAGAGAGATAGGGCAAGGAAACTAAGTAGAGGAATTCAAGGATTTGGAAGCTTTTGCCAGAAAAGTTCCACTTCTTCTTCTTCAATGGAACAAGGGATTCTTAAAGAATCATCCATGGTGAAATTCCAAAGGTCTCATTCCGAATATACTGAACATGGAAATATGGAAGATGACCTTTCAAATGAAGCTTCCATCAAATCAAATCCCGAAAGATCTCAACTCCAGATGAATGAAAATATCAATAAAAAGAATTTGGAGAATTCAGATTCTAGGGATAATCAAACAATGGAAAAGTTTGATGCTGAATGGAGTTTGAAGGAAAATATGGCCCCACCTAAGGAAGATGATATACGTGTTATTACAGATGAACTAGATGAGTGGGACTGCCCAAGAGAATCAACTTCTCTTTTGGGTGGCCGGAAAAATGATTACAGGCCGCCTGTGGTTTCAGCAGCAGCAGAAGAAGAAGATCATCCATTTAATGATGAAGGGCATCAAACTAAGGTCTCCTTGCTTTCCAGTATGATGAATCTATCACTGGAAGCCTGTTAAGTACACTGTTAATGAAGTAGAAACCTCGTCTACAAATGTAATTTGGTTGTTTCTTATGAACAATGTAATCATAGTTAATATTATGTTTTTGTACGCAAGATTCATCCTTGCTAACTGAGGATTCTATCCTTAAAAAAAAAAAGTATCTTTGCTTTGTAAGAAGATATGTTTATTTTCAATTTACTCTAAAGGTATTTCTGGGTAACAAATATACAGATGAATTTAGTTCAAAAATATTCATTGTTGATATAAGTTAGGAAGAAATACTAGAAGTTTAAAAAAAAAAGTGCAAAGATTAAACTAACAGTGGCGGAAGGGATTTCAAGAGTTGCAGAGCCAGTCTTGAATCGCGAGACGGAGAGAATGGTTGGGAGTGAGATCCAAGTGATTCAATCTCAAGTTTGTCATAGGAGAAGTTTCACGTCCATTTTGCAGCCACCCACGCAAGGCTTCTCCTTCATAAGTGAAGCCATCTGCAGCTATCTGAGGGTCATGCATTATTTCTTGAAGAATAGGACACAGGAAAAAAGATGGCACTGCTCGATCTTCTAAATGATGCAACTGTTCGAGTTCTTTAACTAATGTTGATGTTATTACAGGTCTGTCCCTGCTGTTCAATTCACAGCATTGTAATCCCAGGTCAACTAATCGCCTTGCCACAAATGTGGGCCAGTCTCCAGCTGATGAATCCAAGATTGATACTAAATTTACGGTCGAGATTGCTTTTCGTACTTCTATGGCCAGCCCTGATGGATTTCTTCCCGTGACTAGCTGAAGAATTATCAACCCAAATGAGTATACGTCAGATTTTGGTGTCAAGATTCCAGTTCTGGGGAACTCTGGATCAGTAAATGAGAAGGCACCCTTTTGTTGGGTGTACTGCCGGAAACTTGAGGAACGGAGGTTTTCTTCACGAAGAAGCCTAGAGATTCTGAAATCGGATATTTTGCAGGAGAATTCGGAATCGAGAAGGATGTTTTCGGGTTTCAAATTGCCATGTACAATCTTTTCGGGTTTCAAGGAGTGCAAGAATAAAAGAGTGGTGGCTATTTCAGCAACAATTCGAGTTCTGATCTTCCAGGTCAGGGAACAAAGGCTGCTTTTACGGGAAAGGCGGCTCAGGAGGCTCCCATTAGGCATGTACTCATAAACAAGTGCACAGGCTTCAGGGCATATGCCAATTAAAGTCACTAGATGTTGATGTTGTAGTAACCCAAGAACTTGAACCTGCAGAGACATAAATATCCATTCTTCCGAGTGAATGTCTTTGTGTGTATGGGTGTGTGTGTGTGTGCGAGAGAGAGAGAGAGAGAGAGAGATGGAGACCTCTTGTTGAAACTCGGATTGCCATTGCATGTTAGTTGAATGAAGTTTCTTTATAGCAACTGTTCTATCCAACATTTCTCCCTTGTAGACTTCACCATATCCCCCCTGCCCAATCTTGAAGCTCTCAGAAAAATTGCAAGTCGCAGTTTGCAAATCAGACAAAGAAAAATCAGCTAACTTGGTTACACATTGAGTGAATCCAGTCGTCCCATTACTACTCGGGCCCACAGATTGTCCATGACTTCTCCATCGGTCAAGCCAGAGTGTTGCTTCCATTTTCTGTCGTTGGATCTTCTGCTTTTCCAACTTCAAAGTTGTGATGGATGCTTCAATGACTCGCAATTCTTCAGTAGCCTCTTCCTCCCGGCGATTTGCTTCCTGTGCACGACTGTCCAAAAGGGCTATATTTCTCAAGGCTTTATGCAATTCTTTCGTCGTTTCTTCTCTTTCCTCCAGAAGGCCTTCCTGTTCCTTGATCATAGTTCTCAGTTCATCTTCTGCTTCTTTTCTTGATTCAACCTCGCGGGCATGAGCTGCATCATAAGCCCTAACCTGAAGGGATCAGAAAGTAATTTCCTAAGTCACGGCAGATAGACAACTATTATAGACAAAGTAACTTCACAGACAGAAGGCTACATATCTCATACTTTCTCCATCCCAGAATAAATGTCGCAGTTGATTTGTCAACGTTTTTAAGGAAGGTGTTTTACTAGTAGTTTGGACATTACTTGTACATTGATAAAATTGCAGTGAGTCACTTTCCCTACTTAGAAAGGCGACATTTATTTTGGGACAAACCAAAATGGAAAGTGCAACATCTATTACGGGACAGAGGGAGTATTCCACTATATTGTTCACTTTTATTAAGTTTTTATACCCTCCTGAGAATTTCCAAGGCTTGAGCTTCCAGTTTCTTGCGCTTTAGAAGCTCTGAAAAAGCATTCTTCCTTGATGCTTCAGCTTCTATTTTGACTTCTGCAAGTTGACCAAATAAGCTTTCTTCATTGTCAGAATCAGAAGACACCCTTTGTTCAGCAAGTGAAAAATACCCAGGAGTAGAGCCAGTAAATGATGGCCTTGATAAGTCTGCTTCTCTATGAGCAGCTTCAGTCTGAATCCAGTTTCTAGTTCCAGTAGAGAATCTAGCCGAATGGGACCTTAAATCTGACGATTCTTGCTGCGTGATTGATGGAGGAGTATTTGAGGCGTCAGAAGCTGCTCTGGTCCATAGAAGTTTTCCTTTATTGATGAACCACATCTGACAAAATGGAGGAGCATTTTTGGCAGCATAAGTTGCTTTGCTGGAGCTCTTTTTCACCTTGATCCAGCTGTATGAATACAATAGCATTGTATGATGGGAAGCTGATGAGATCTTACAGTGGAGCAAGAAAACATAATAGAATCTAACAGAATAGATTAATAAAGTCCTTGTAACTAGCAATAACAAAGGTTACTTCGATTATGTGGGCCCGGCCCTTCCCTGAATCCAAGCTTAGTGAGATTATTGATGACTCAAAGGATGTTTATCATGTGAATTCCAGTAAATTCATATTTTCAACTTCATAGTAGCATATTACTATACAAAGTTAAGAGAGTAGGAAGTAGCTTGCTACATGGAAAAGGATATAAACCGAGAAGAAAATAAGACCGCTTACTTCTCTGGAACAGCCCCCATTACAAGCTTCTTAATACCATGATCACTCACTAGATCCACAATTCCTTTCCGTACATGGTCATTTTCAACGGTGACAATATGTGCTTTGACCTGCAAGTATATGCATTTCCTTAGACAACTACACTGGAAATGAAATAAGCAAGAGAAGATAATTGATTCTGAGCGTTACGCAGTGATAGAAGTTTCAAGCCAAAGGACCAGTAGGAGATTGACCAAGGAACAACTGTCCAACCAAACCAACAATTTTCTTGATGAATCTTGAAGCTCAGTTAAAAAGCCCCATCTACTTGAAATGCATTCGCTTCTTTCATTTTCTTCTTTTTAAAAGCTATGAAACTTTCCATAGCTTTACCTTTTTAGATGAATCGATCACTTAACAGCTAACACCATACATACAAGTTCATCACTTCTTATAGGTACAGTTATTCATGCCACATCAATACAATACCTCTCATCTCCATTTATCCTGGCCGAACAGAGGTTATGGCTTCAATCTCGATAGGCAAGAATTGTTAGTTTCTCAAAATTATTCACTAGTAGGAACTAAAAGAGGATTTAAAGGTCCCATAGCACGAGAACAACAAAATGAGGACGTAGGACAGATTCTACAGGCCGGAAACCTGTTGAAGGATGAAGGAAGTATCCCCAGCCTAAACATGATCTAATTAGCATGAACGTGTTATAGATAATCAGCGGAAGCTACAGGAATCATACCTCCAGCCATTGCTATGGGCGGACTGAAGACACCTTTGGGTTTCTAAACCTTAACTCTTCCTATGGTGATGGTACTGTATTTCTGAAGGTGAGAGTAGGTTTAGTGACCCAAGATGAAGAGCATTGTGTCCTATTTATAGCCCTTTGCCCATCACAAAGTTCACGGACACAATAATTTGATCGAGAGAAATTCTCTCTTGATTGAGAGAAATTCTGTCAATTTGGGTTGAACATATACATAAAATGGACCACATTCAGAAATCAATTTCCCATATACAATTAGGAAAGGATTTCAATGAAATCAAATTTTCTAAATCATGAGCGGGAATCTCGGAAATCCATGTAGTTACTGGAAATTCTTTCATTCTCCTGCTTGGTCCATTTAATCCCAACATGTCAAAAATTAATATATGAATTATGGCGATAGGTACTCTTGTGCCAAGTATTATCGTCCATGTATTACAATATATTAAGCTCCTTGACACTAGCCCTTAACTTATGAATAAACCATATGTTTATTATGGGTCCATAAATGATGTTTTCTCTTAAAACAAATAATATGTGCACAAAATCATATGAGAAAAATCAAACATCATAAGAGTTTCATTGAAATAGCGTACGTACAATAAAATATCACATTATGGAACCAAGTCCCATTCTTTCTACATAATCCTTAAAGTTCTTTGGTGGCATGCCTTTAGTTAAAGGATCAGCAATCATCAACTCGTTGCTAATGTGTTCAATAACCACTTTCTTTTCTTTAACGCGTTCTCTTATAGAAAAGTACTTGATGTCGATGTGTTTACTACGACTTCCACTCTTGTTGTTCTTAGCCATAAATGGTCGGGCAATTGAATCAATGATTCTTAATCCCGAAATGAAACTCTTCAACCATACACCATGTAGGGTAGCCTCAAAACAAGACACGAACTCGACCTCTGTGGTGGTGGAAGTGGCAGTCAAAGTCTATTTTGCACTTCTCTGAGAGGACCAAGACACACTACTCCACCGGCTAATATAAAAACATATCCTGAAGTGGATTTTCGTGAATCCATATAACCGGCGTAGTCAGAGTAGCCAACTACTTCCAAATCATCGGTCTGTCTGTACATAAATGCGCATGCAGCCCTTTGTACCTTGAAGGTATCTCATAACTTTCTTTGCGATCCTCCGGTGGTCAATCCCTTTACTCTGATATCTTCCTAAAACTCCAACAACATATGCAATGTCGGGCCTAGTACAAACTTGAGCACACAGAAGGCTCCCAACTGCGAAGCATATGAAATGTTCTTCATTTTTTTCCGCTCAAAGTCATTTTTCGGACAATGGTGCAAACTGAATTTGTCACCCTTCACAATGGGCGCTACACTTGATGAACAATCCTTCATCCGAAACCTCTCTAAAACTTTTTTGATATAAGTTTCTTGAGACAAAACCAAAATGCCTCGAGATCTTTCTCTATGGATCTTAATGCCAATGACATAAGATAAGTCACCCATATTTTTATATCAAAGTTATTTGATTCACTTTATATAGTAAGCCCTTATCATTGGTTGCAAACAGAATGCCATCCACATATAATACAAGGAAACAAGTCTTACTCCCGACCTTTTGGTATATACAATGATCCATAACGTTCTCTTCAAAACCAAATGAAGAGATAACTTCATGAAATTTCAAATACCATTGGCGAGAGGCTTGTTTAAGTCCATATATGGATTTATTGAGCTTGCAAACCAAGTGTTCATCACCCTTAGAGGAGAATACTTCAAGTTGTTTTATGTAAACCTCTTCCTCTAGATCACCGTTAAGGAATGTTGTTTTCACATCCATTTGATGTAGCTCTAGGTCAAAATGAGCTACCAATGCCATAATTACATGCAGATAATCTTTCTTGGATACAGGAGAAAATGTTTCAGTGTAGTCAATTCCTTCCCTTTGTATAAATCCCTTGGCAACGAGTCTTGCTTTATGTCTCTCGATGTTTCCTTTCGAGTCTTTCTTTGTTTTATAGACCCACTTGCATCCAATGGCCTTGGCACCATCGGGTAAGTCAACAAGATCCCAAACATGATTAGATGTCATGGATTCTATTTCATATTTCATAGCATTGTTGCATAAGTTCAATTCCTTAGAACTCATGGATTGTGAAAACGATATAGGATCATTCTCGGCCCCAGCATTGTAGTCCAATTCTTGCAAATACACTTCGTAGTTACTAGAAATTGTTTATTTCCTAATTCTAGTAGATCTCCTTAATGTTAAATTATCATCCTCTTGAGGAACTTGTTGTTCAATAACATCTTGTGGTTCTTCATTTACATCTTGATTTTCTCTATGCAAATAAACAGCTTGTGGAATTTCTATAATTGTTTGTCTAACACCCATGTGAACTTGAGGGGTACGAATAACAATTATCCTATTACTTGAACCAAATGGTTGATTCTTTATTTGATCATTTTCAAAATCAATGTTTTGAAATTGACTACTCCCACTGATTAAGTCATTTTCAAGAAATTTTGCATTTCTTGATTCTACAATTCTAGTACTACGTAAAGGACAATAGAATCTATACCCTTTGAACCTTTCAGCATATCCAACGAAATACCCACTAATAGTCCCTGGGTCAAGTTTCTTTTCTTATGGGTTGTACACTCTTACTTCAGACGGGCATCCTCAAACACGTATATGCTTTAAACTTGGTTTCCAACCTTTGAACAACTCAAAGGTGTTTTTAACACAGCCTTGGTTGGAACTCGATTTAGTATATACGCAACCCTCTTTTTTAGAGCATCGGTCCACAAGAAATCAGGGAGTTTTGTGTTACTCCTTATACTTCTCACCATGTCCAGTAAGGTTCGGTTTCTTCTTTCTACTACACTATTTTGGTTTGCACAACTAGGCATAGTGTGATGGGGAAAAATCTCATGCTCTCGAAGAAACTTTGCAAATGGACCAGGTAATTGTCCGTTCTCTGTGTATCTTCTATAGTATTCACCCCCTCTTATCAGACCTCACGATCTTTATTTCTTTTCCGCATTGTTTCTCTACTTCAGCTTTAAAGACCTTAAATGCATGTAGTGCTTCGTCTTTACTACTGTTAAGTAAGTAGAGATATATATATCGTGAGTAATCATCAATAAAGGTGATGAAATGCTTATTACGATATGCATCCATATCTGGACTACAAATATCAGTATGAATTATTTTCAATATTTCAGAACTCCTCTTGGCACATTTCTTTGACTTATCAGTTTGCTTTCCCTTAATGCAACCAATACAAGTCTTAAAATCGGAAAAATCAAGAGCACTAAGTACCCCATCATTAATCTCCCTCTTAATTCTATCAATGGAGATGTGTCCCAATCTCCGATGCCACAAGTTAGAGGATTCTTCATTCATAACACAACGCTTGATACCAACATTTTCATAAACATGCATAGCAGTATAGTAGTCATCATTTTGTACATTTAAACGAAAAAGATTATCAGACATAGTACCATACCCAACAATACTAGATTTATTTGATAAACTAAAACCCAAGTTTGAAAAATTAAAAGAGTAACCATTTGATACCAGTCTAGAAACAGAAATCAAATTCCTTGCGAAATTAGGAATATAAAATGTCTTTTCCAAATTCAAAATAAAACCACTGGCTTCTATAGGTCTTGCAAGTCCTGCAAGGAATTGGTAACATTGATTGTAGAACCAGAGTCAATCCACCATGTGTTATGACTAACTTCAGCCGTATTGAATTCATAACAAACAAATGAAAGTTGAGTACCTTTCTTATCAAGTCAACTCATGTACTTAGAGCAATTCATCTTTTATGTGCCCTTTCTTCTTGCAAAAGAAGCATTTCCCCTCCTTAATCTCCTTCTGGGGCGGAATTTTGTCAATTCCCTTATCCTTAGCATGATATGCCCTTCCTTTTCTTTCATGGCGCGGTGACCAAGTTCACCTTTTCCCCCTCCTACATAGCAAGCCTTCCCTCTTCCTGAACACACATGGTTATCAACTCATTAATAGACCATTTGTTCTTATGTGTATTGTAGGAAATCTTAAAGGGACCATACTGTG
Source organism: Adenophora triphylla var. japonica (assembly GCA_022495995.1). Lineage (NCBI taxonomy): Eukaryota > Viridiplantae > Streptophyta > Magnoliopsida > Asterales > Campanulaceae > Adenophora > Adenophora triphylla. Next base: position 62,474 of record JAFEMH010002171.1, on the reverse strand, counting down.
GAGGTAAAGTGCACAAAAAAAATGAACCAGGAAAGATTCTGACATCTCAACTTCAAGAGTTTTCAACTAAGTCGCTATGTCCCTCATTCGCATGATATGCTCACGTACACCTTTGATTTCATTCAACTTAGCGGATGAAAACCTCATTATCAGGGTGCTGGCCAAAGCCTTGCCAGAAGTCATTATGCCTTCAGCAATGGACGGACTTTGTCATATTGCTCGATGGAACCCCGAATCCCAGCAGATATGTTAGTCTCTATGAAAGAAACTGAGAAACGATTAAATCGCTCCCACTTTTCATAAAGGTCAACTTGGTCGGGATATTTTCAGTAATAGTCGGGGGTTCATCTTTCCTAATAGCGTAATCAATGTCCATCCATCCCAATTGGAGAAGGATTCTCTCCTTCCAAACCTTATAGTTGTCCCCATTGAGCTCGGGAACATCACACTTCATATCAGAGAAACTAACAGGTTGAATCACTGCATCAATTAAACAAGTTTGCTCATATTATTAAATTGAAGCTAACTAATACAAAACCATGCTGTACCATGAATCTAGCGACATAAAACTTGCCTGTGTGCTAAAATTTTAATTCAATTTGATTCATCTTAATAGTACAGTAGTAGAAACATCAAGCTAAATCCCTTTTCTAATCCTTGTGGGTAAATTAGAAACTATAACTTAATATTTCAACTTGATTAACCACAAAATGCAATAAAGTTCCTGTGGGATAAAATTATTACATTTATATGATTCATTAAACTAATGTTATTTTCCATATGTGATCATCAAATCAATGTATAACTTTTACCAATTTAGGATGTTGTGGCCATTCCTAAATTAATTAAAATTATACTAATCACATATCATTAAATCAATTCGCTCAAAAGATTGTAATAAACCATACACAATATTAGAATCCATAATACACATTGAAAAAGTATAAACTATTTTAAAGCCAGAAACATGAATACGTAATTTTTTCATACATTTTCCCAAAATATCCAGTTACAAGAAAATAAATCTGGATATTCTTTTATGGTTAATAAATAATTAATATTGCGGCTTGAAACCAGTACAGTAGCAGTAGCAATAATCTGTATAGCCCAAAGGTTATACGCCCAACATTCCTGCCATATGGTACTCTCCATGGTCCAGGAAAAAAAAATACAGTGAGCATCCTTTATTTTGTACTCGTATATGCCTAATGGTCAAGGGTTCAGAACTAACAAAATAATTTGACCAAAAGGTGTTGTCTGGTTGGGCAGTTGACCAATAAATAGCCCAAACAAATTAATCAAACTATTAGAAGCATAACAATAGTCATCTTCAACCTCAAGTCGGGTCCTTTCGACATGGTTTTGACCCTAAATAAATAAAATTCCCATTCATGAATTATGATATCTAACCAGAGAATTCACTTTCGTCATATAATGATCAAAATCAATATACCCCGAAACGTTATTTTAAGCGGATAGACATTTGTATATATGCATTTCATACTCCGTTTCAAAGTTTTAAACCTCAAATCAAAATATGTTTTAGTTGCTTGAAGTAACTGATCTCAACGATCACATGGACCAAATAATATATCCTATAAATAATTTTCATTTACCAAAATCAGTAAAAACATCCCAATATGAACACATTAAATTTCAACAAAAACTTGAACAAAAACAGGGCAATGCAGTAGCAAGGCAGAGGATCTAATTGGGGGCTCTGACACCAAATGTTAGAGTATCCCCAACCTAAACATGATTTAATTAGCATGAACGTGTTATAGATAATCAGCGGAAGCTACATGAATCATAACTCCAGCCATTGCTATGCGGAATCGGCTTCGATCGACAACAGGCGGACCGAAGACACCTTTGGGTTTCTAAACTGTTGTGCAATCGCAGCGGAATCAATTAAACAATAACTAAGAACACACAAGCAATTGAGAAATCGAAAGAGAAAAGAGATGGAAATTGATTGGGGTTTTGAACTTTGCCTTTGTATTATATGTGCAATGTATCATACAGTTCCATAGGGTTACAATCTATATTTATATAAGACACAAACCCTAACCCAACTATAAAAACTAACACAAAAGCCCGTAGGTCCAAAACCCACCCCGTCACGCCAGGCGCCCGCCCCAGAAATCCCAGGCGCCCGCCTGGGCCTTCGCAAGCCTCGGCCAAACCTTCTGGACTCGAGGCGCTCGCCTCAGACAACCCCATGCGGCCGCCTCAAAGCTCCACGCCAGGACCACACTTACGGACTTCCAGGCGCCCGCCTCGGCTAGCATTGGGCGCCCGCCTCGCGACGTAGAATCGTGCCATACCATACCGCGGGGGGCGTAGGCGCTGGGCCCTTTGCCAGGACATCGAGCCATTACATCCAACATAAACCTTAACTCTTCCTATAGTGATGGTACTGTATTTCTGAAGGTGAGAGTATGTTTGTGACCCAAGATGAAGAGCATTGTGCCCTATTTATAGCCCTTTGCCCATTACAAAGTTCACGAACACAATAATTTGATCGAGAAAAATTCTCTCTTGATTGAGAGAATTCTGTCAATTTGGGTTGAACATATGCATAAAATGGACCACATTCAGAAATCAATTTCCCATATACATTTAGGAAAGGATTTCAATGAAATAAATTTTCTAAATCATGAACGGGAATCTCAGAAATCCCTGTAGTTATGAGAAATTCATACAGGAAATACAAGAAAATTATCAACTGATCATCAAAGATGCACATAAATATAATTTACGGAGAAAAATCACCTTTAGTCTGGAGCATATGCTCAGGTAATCAAGTAAAAGTTTCTTCAACTGGTCTCTCTCAACCCTTCTATATGCACACACGACATCATGGCTTGCTTGATTAGCTGGCAGTTTTCCCACTGCACAAAATCATAAATGATACTCACTTTACTATTACTCTTAACATGAACTATAATATACTTCAAATTTAATACCGTATTAATCGTGAGTTTATTATTTTATTACCAAGGCTAAGTGGTTTGTACCTAAAGACAATGCAGTTGCAATCACTGATTAGACTATATCATGCTATTCTCAGTCGTAATTGCTTCTACAAAGTCCAAACTTAGCAAGGCTATTTGATTAAACGTAACACAACTCACCCTTTATCTCAAATCTCGATTACATGGGCACAAACCCTCAGCTACATGAATCTATTTTCATCATTCTGTTTAGTAGTTCTGCTACTGATAGAGTCAGATATTACTTCATCCATAGTAACATCCATACTCTGATTTTTTTTTTTGTTTGCTTAAGGGCACATATTCAATGACTTGGGGCAAAGCAAATGCAGCTGTCACTAATACACACAGCTGTAATTTGCACTGGCCCAAAGTAAAATAATTTCTTTTGAGTTTATTCTACTTTATATGAGTGGTTCAGCTGAAGAAATTAAAAAAATATAAATGAAAGATTTAGTCTTACATCTAAATTAAAGCACAAATGATTTTGACATCCAAACAGGAAGAGAGATTACTCCTTCCCAAAATGAATATCCATTTTTCATTTTGGGGAAATCAGCTTTTTGTAATTTTTTTAACTAAGATGTATAATAATCTTTGTTATCTACTCCCTATGTCCCAAATTGAATGACCATTTTTATTCCAAAATGAATGACCTTTTGAAATTTTTTCTTCAAAAAACTTTGTTCCTAAATAATTTTTTACCAATTTTTCTCAGTTTGTTATATATTTGCAAACCTTAAAGTATGAAAGTGTAAAGCAAAAATATTTATGCACTTTTTCTACTAAAAAACAACTTTTCAAAATGGCCTCTAAATGTATGGTCATTCATTTTGGGACAAAGGTTGCCAGTATATAATATAGTGAAAAAAAATTGGTCATTTGAGACGGAGGGGTGCATGAAATTAGAGCCTTTTTCATTTTTATGGTTTGAGAATTAGAACTACATTTAACAGAAAACAGTGCAAAAGAATAGTTATCTTCAAAGTTCAATTGCACATATAGGACGAATGAACTTACAGAGAGTTGGAATCAAGGGAGAAGGTTGATGAACATGAAGTATACAAATTTCTTCATCTTTAAACTGCCGGACGGTCCATTGCAGCAAAGAAGCCGACTTTTCGACCCGTATTCCGACTGCCACGTATACTCTATCACCACCCATCCCGGCGGAACTCGACAGATAACGACTGCTCCGATCAAACTCATCTCCGAAATTTGGCGGAGGGGAATACCCAGAACAGATATCTCCGGTTGGGTTGGGAATCGGGGAAGGTTTCAAAAGCTCCATTCTCTTCTTCTTCTTGGCCGGGAACCCAATTGCCGTGAGGGTTTCAAAAGTGAGATTTATATTTGAAATGATTAATATTTTTCTAAAGTAGAATTGACTTGTGTGACTTGAGCTTGATTGTGATATTTGGACGCTAAGGCAGAAGAAGCTGGTGGACATGTGATAGTTGTGGTCCTTCGGGAGGAGGAAATTCAGTCAAAGAAGTAATTCTACCGTTTTATTAGAAAATAAACAAAATGAATTTTTCACAAAAATTAAAAAAAAAATGTATAATAAAACGAGTAGAAAAATATAAAAAGTGAGATATAAGAGAGATTGTGAGATGGGAAATAGCAAGTGAATAGTTGTTTTGAGTATGATATTACTAATAGTATAAATTAGATCCCCACTATGAACAGTGGAATGAACAGTTTCACGCGGGGTATTTCCCATTTTGCCTTCATACAAATATTTGTCTCTTTCTCATTTTGCCCTTAAAAAAAAAAATTTAATTAAAAAAAAAACCCCATATCCTTGAACACGGTCATGTACTAGTTACTAATATGATCCGATTGTGATCATATCAGTGATTTAGGCTTATATATTTGTATATTTGGTAATGTAAATTTTTTTTTAAGGGAATTGTCTTCTTTCCTTTCACAATACCACACATTGCAATATATACAAATTCTTACCAATATTTCAGCC
>JAFEMH010002171.1:0-55000 GCA_022495995.1 Adenophora triphylla var. japonica | reverse complement strand
CGTTGTATCAATTGATTGTGTACTCGTCACACTATAATTAAAAGCATCAATACAATAATAACTCATCATTGTGAACCAAATTTTATAATTGTTTTTAACTTTAGTATTATCGAAAACTTTATAATTTAAATGGAGTTTTTAACAAAAAATACCTCAAAACGATGATATTTAAATAAAAAAATCTGTAAGTTGTGATATTACAAAAAATTACATTTTAAAAAAAATTAACTTTTTTTTTTATTTTTTGTCATTTTAATTAAAATAACTGATAAATGCATTTACTAGTTGTTTATAACTAATAAATTCATTTATCAGTTTTTTAAATAGAATTTTATGCTTGATTTTTTTGTTAAACAGCTGATAAATGCATTTATCAAAAAAAAAAATTGTAATATTCAAAATGTTTTTTTGTAATATCCAACTTCTGTGAATTTTTTGTAATATCCATATTTCAAAATTAATTTTTGATAAATGACCCAATTTAAATATCCAAGTGATTGTAAGTTTTGAATTCCAAGTTTTGAATTCCAAGTATGTGGTTAGTAAAACATTAGGTGAACTTAGGTAGGTAGGTCGTGCTCCCTAATTTTAAAGATAGAGAAAGGAAAGGAAAGGAAAGGAAAGAGAAGGGAGGGAAAGGAAAGGGAAGGGAAGGGAAGGGAAGGGAAGGAAAGAAATTTAATTTCTTTTCGAGTTGCTTCGAGTTAGTAAGAAAATGAAGAAAAAATATATTATATTTATACCTTTAATGAAAGAAATAGAGAGTTTCTATTTGATCGATAAAATAGGTTTATCAAAAAAGTTTTTTTTTATAACATTTAATTTTTTTTCCATTTTCTCTCACTTTTGGGATGATTGTGTAGGTGGAAAATGCTCAAAAAATTTCCTTTTCTTTCCCTCCAATTCTTTTCTAAAAAATCTCGAGAACAACTTAATAATGAAATTATTTAGATTTCCTCTCTTTTTCTTCCGGTTCCTCCTTTTTTAAAACTCCATCCATTTTTAAAACTCGAGAGCACACACCCTTACCTTCTTCTTCTACAACTACTGGCCATTACATTATTGATTATCCCAAAATATGTTTTTCTACTGGCCATTAATTATTGATTAGCCCAAAATATGCTTTTCCACAAAGTGTCTATAAATCAAATCATTTCCCACCTTGTAACCTCTTAGACTACCCACAGTGGTTTAATACCCTCTCCCCATTTCACTCAACACTTTTTATATTTTTTTTCATCCACCTAATATTTCATTTACCCATTTCATTTAACTCCCTACAATAACTAACTTAAATTAAATTTCAACTCCCTCCAACTCATCGTTCTATATCCCACCACTTTGAATTTTTTTTTTTTTTTTTTTTTGTGTCCAAATCAAATGAAACTTATATCAATTTGTAGGGAAAAAAATGATGAATTTTGGTGAAAAAAAAAATTAAAAAAAATTAATTTACTAGGTGATAATTAAGCTCAAATTGAAAAATGAGTGTTTTTTTTTTGTGTTCAAATTAAATGAAATTTATATCAATTTGTAGGGAAAAAAATGATGAATTTTGGTGAAAAAAAAATTAAAAAAAATTAATTTACTAGGTGATAATTCAGCTCAAAGATTTGGGATAAATTTTTTTTTCGAAAATCCAACTGACCAATGCTAAGCCAACACGTGTCCACTTAAAAAAAAAAAAAACAAACAAAAGCTTTCAACCAGGATGAAAACTTTCATCCCATCAATTCAACCAACCCCTTTTCATCTTTCCATTGCACCATTCCATCCGATTGAAACCCATTTCATTCCCCTTTTCAACTCTCCACTGTGTATAGTCTTACTATATCAATAAGTTTACATCGAATTGCACCAAAGTGGCCTTGGCCCAATGGTATGTTGGTGACTTTTCGAAGGGGAGGTCACCGATTCGATTCTCCTCGAGGAATTTACGTGGTTTAATTCCTACCTTGGGGTTTCGGGGTCCTTTGGAGCTCCCAGGCACATCCGTGCGAAGCATGGAAGCAGCATTCTGGCCACGTATCCTCGCATGGGAGTTCGAATCTTGGCGGAAAGAATTTGGAGCGGCCAATTGGTGTTGTAAGAGTGATGCAATTGCCTCTGCTATGAGCTGGGCTGACACCGATTGGTGATGTAAGAGTGATGTAAATGCCTTGTAGGAGGGCTCCCTTGGGGCTCTGGAGTATAAGGGGTACTGCCACCTTGGCTGCATAGGGCACATCCCGCGATTTACCTTCGCCAGTATACTGAGGGGTCGGTACCTGGTGGTCCAGGATTAGTCCGGCGAAGCTGGGAACCTGGGTATCAAAAAAAAAAAAAAAGTTTACATCAAATTGCAATGTACGAAATAGATATAGAGTTTCATTCTTTTAGTACAATATCCTCATATTTTATGGCAATTTAAGACAATTTTGGATGATCGTTAAGTTTAGTGGACGAAATTCACTGCCCCCACGCAAATCGCGTGATTTTTTAAAGACAAAAATGTCTTTCTACCTCATGCATGCCGTAACTTGAAAAAATTGCAGTTTCCTCTCTTATAATCTATCAGTTATATCAGTTGCTCATAAGTTATTATTTCGTTAATTGTATTTACAAAATATCACTAATGCTACACCGGCTAAACGGGTTACACAGGAACTGATGCTGAATCGAAACAATGGATACTTTGGCTGATCTCCTCTGAATGGTCGAACAGTCACCTACACACAAGCAAGAACGTGGACTAAGCCGGGGGTTGGCTCCAGCAAAACCCCTCCGACGTGAAAATAAGTGACTGGTAACGAGCTTGGTAACAATGAAAACTTAGAGAGAGAAAAAGAGCTTAGAGAAAGTATGAGAGACTTACAAATGATTTTTTCTCCAAGGTTTTGTTGGGAAAAATGGTTGTATTTAAAAATAGCTTTGAAAAAGAAAACGGGACAGAAAAATTATTTTTCTAAAATAAAATAAGTCGAGGCAAGAGTTTGACTCTTTTTCCGTAAGACAATATTGACCCGTATACGAGTGCTCACGGTCTTCGGCAATTGTCCCCAAGATACTGACGACTTTCGATAATTTCGTATTGCGGACAACAACTCGAAATTATCGGGCGAACTACTGAATACTCGTAATTTTCTTGGACTCTTAATGCAAGACTTCTGAATGCTAGAATGCTTTTAGAGAATAGAATGCTTGAATGATTTTGGATGGAAATTAAATGAGGAGGAGGAGACTATTTATAGTTATTGAAGAGATTGGGTGCCCTTTGGGAATAAACACAATTGACACCTATTAAATCTGGACTGTTGGATCTAAGCAAATTGGATGGAGGAGATCTCCGGGCCGACCCTAGCAAACTCTTGACCCGCCCATTCCAATAGACACGGGTCGCCCTATGTCTTTTCACCAACCATTGCAACCCTTGACCCTATTGTCCAAGCGGGCTGCCCAATCCACCAACCAAGCCCAACTGGTCCTTAGCCCATTCACTGAACCAACCCATGATGTCGCTGATCCACTTCACCTTGGACTGAGCCACCTCAAGCCCAAGATCTGGGCCGACCCACACGGCCTAGGCCAATACTGGACCTAGCCGAACCAGACCTGATCCGAGCCACCACTGCCTTAGCCGAACCATGGACCGCCATCGAACCTAACTTCGTCAAAAGTTTAAGGCTCCACAGCGACCGATGTGAAGTGCAAAGTGCGCCCTAAACCGCCCATTCCGCCCTTCGCGCGCTTCGCGGGTTATGGGTCTATTTTGAGCTAGAACAAAACTAGCTCAATAGCCCACTTGGATGCATGGTTGGCCCAATGGTCCAACTAGGTTGGCCCAAGGAGATCAACTTGATGTCTCCTTCCTTGGATGCTCACATTAATAAAGTGGAGTAACTTCCCTTTTCCTAGCAATGTGGGATATGGCTTTTCCATTCCAACTTCTCTCCAATTAACAACATTAAGTTGCTCACTTTAACAATTAATTTCTCATTCACCCGAAATTGGTTTTGAGAAAATAAATATACCATTTTAATCTACACTAAATGTAGATTAATTATTTGCAACTTATTTCTATTTTTACAAAATAGAAATTTCTAAAAACTTGGTCAAATATTGGTCAAACACCAATAATACTACCAATTTCTAACAATCCCCCACATGAATGAAATTAATGCATGTATGCAGACTTTTAAGAAAATCCCGACGATCAAGTTACCGCCGGGGTAGGTAGCTTTCGGCTTTGAACCATCCCTAGTAAAATGCTATCGGATTTACTGGCTTGCTCAGTGAACGCGATGTCTTGAATCGACGGTGTTTTGTGTAAACCAATACAATAACATTTACACGATAACAATTCTGATATCTTTCGTTCTCACGTTGTGTCCAATTCGGCCCTGGACCATATCTTGGATTCATAAGTGTTTTCTATTAGAAGCGGCCAAACTTCTTCACTTATATAGGTGATCTCCTATAAGGAGTAACCTGCAATACTCCACCTTTTTTAAGGTATAGGAATCATTAAAAGCTTTAAAGCTTACCCTCACCACACGTCAGCATGGTTTCTTACACTTGGGCAGCTTCTGAGAATGGGTTTTAAGAAGTTCCAAGTGTGCTACTAGAATATTCATAACTTAGTTGTCTCATTGAACCAAGTTTGTGGGATCTCCACTCATCATGGTTGAGTTACCGCTATAGACTTCTTTTAATGTGTGGGTTTTAACCCCCATTCCCCTTACTGCATTGTACATTTGATCTCTATTTATTCCTTTCGTAAACAGATCCGCTATATTTTCTTTTGACTTTACATAGTCAATGGAAATTATTCCATTAGAGATCAATTGTCTTACTGTATTATGCCTCCTCCGTATGTGTCGCGACTTTCCGTTGTACATACAGCTTTTAGCTCTTCCAATAGGCGACATGCGTCACAATGTACCATGACGGGAGGCACCGGCTTATTCCAGATGGAATATCCTCTAGAAAATTTACGAGCCATTCGGCTTCTTCTCGACCTTATCTAAGGCGATAAACTACGATTCCATTGTGGAGCGAGCTATACACGTTTGTTTAGAGGATCTCCAAGACACGGCTCCACCACCAATGGTAAATACATACCCACTTGTGGATTTTGAGTCTTTGTGTCTCGATATCCAATTTGCATCACCGTATCCTTCCAATACATTTGGATATCTCGTATAATGTAATCTATGCCTTATGGTATGCTTTAAATACCTAAGCACTCTTGTTAGTGCTTTCCAATGTTCGGTATTTGGATTACTCGTGAATCTACTCGGTTTACTAGCGAGTATGCTATGTCGGTCGAGTACAGTTTGTTAAGTACATCAAACTTCCTATGACTCGAGCATAATTTAATTGTGATACTGGGTCACCTTTATTTTTGGCTAAATGTAGACTTAGATCTACCGGAGTCTTAGCCGGAGGCAAATCGAACGCTTCGAATTTCTTAAGCACATTCTCGATGTAGTGAGATTGTGATAAGATAATTCCGTTATCTGTCCTAGAGATCTTTATCCCTAGAATAACATCTGCTTGACCCAGATCTTTCATGTCAAAGTTCTTCTTTAACATCTTTTTGGTTTTCATGATTATATCATGATTACTTCCAATGAATAGCATGTCATCCACGTATAGACATACAATCACATATTCATCAGGTGTGCCTTTAATGTATACACATTTGTCACACTCATTTATTTTGAACCCGTTTGACAACATGGTTCGGTCAAACATCTCGTGCCATTGTTTTGGTGCTTGTTTAAGACCGTACAATGATTTGACAAGTTTACACACCTTTTGTTCTAGTCCATGTGCAACGAACCCTTCAGGTTGTTGCATATAAATCTCCTCATCTAATTCTCCATTTAGAAAGGCCGTTTTCACATCCATTTGATGTATCTCAAGGATATGCAGAGCTGCAATAGCAATGAGAATACGAATGGATGTGATCCTTGTTACAGGAGAATACGTATCGAAGAAGTCATATCCTTCTCTTTGTTTGAACCCTTGAGCTACCAATCTAGCTTTGTACTTGTCAATAGTTATATCTGCTTTGTACTTCCTTCTAAGGATCCATTTGCAACCCAACGGTTTGCATCCTGGAGGAAGATCTACTATCTCCCAAGTATGATTTTGCATGATGGACTCAATTTTACTATTGATAGCTTCTTTCCAGAGAGGAGCTTCTGGACTAGACAAAGCTTCTTGCAATGTCCTTGGTTCATCATCTAACATGTAAGTTAGAAAGTCAGGACCAAAGGTCTTAGCTACCTTTGTCCTCTAACTTTGTCTTGGTTCTTCATCTTCTTGAGAAGAACCAATAGCCGTATCATAAGTTCTTTTGTTTGAACTTGCTTCATTCTTTTCCTTACATGGAAATTTAGTTTCACAGAATACTGCATTTCTTGATTCTATAGTCATTCCTGCCGTTATATCAGGAATTTCAGACTTGTGCACTAAGAATCGATATGCACTACTATTGTTTGCATATCCAATGAAAATGCAATCAATGGTTTTGGGTCCTAATCCTCACTTGTTTAGGTTTAGGTATTTCTACCTTTGCTAGGCACCCCCACACTTTAAGATAATTGTAGGAAGGCTTTCTTCCATTCCATAATTCATATGGAGTTTTATCTTTATTCTTGTGTGGTAACTTGTTAAGAATGTAGTTAGCTGAAAGGATCGCTTCCCCCCACAAGTTGTCGGGTAAGCCCGAGCTGATCAACATTGTGTTCATCATCTCCTTAAGAGTTCAATTTTTCCTTTCAGCGACTCCATTTGATTGAGGTGTGTAAGGAGCAGTCGTTTGATGAATAATGCCAGCGTCCCAGCAAATATTTTCAAACGGTGCTACATACTCTCCACCTCTACCACTACGAATCTTCTTAATTATTACATTAAGTTGATTCTCAAATTCATTCTTATATCCTTTGAAAGCTTTTAGAGCTTCATCTTTGGTTCTCAAAAGATACACATGACAATATCTAGTGCAATCATCAATGAACGTTATAAAGTACTTCTTTCCACCTCTAGTTTGCACAAGTTTTAAATCACATATGTCTGTATGGACTAATTCTAGAGGGGTAGTATTTCTTTCAATAATGGGGAAGGGTGACTTCGTCATTTTTGCTTCCACACAAATTTCACACTTATTTTCTGAATCAAATTTCATTTTAGGAAGTAAATTTAAATTTACTAACCTACGTAATGAATTTAAATTAGAACACTCAGACAAATAAGCAACAACATCTTTATTCTTCGCCTTTGGGCGGAACACGTTCATTACATTCATTTTAAAGAGTCCTTTGTCAAGGTACCCCTTGCCTACAAATTGACCCATCTTGGTCAGTATAAACTTATCGGACTCAAACACTAGCCTAAATCCGGCCTTGTTCAATAACGGGCCGGAGACTAAGTTTTTACGGATGTCTGGGACATGCAGAACATCCACTAAGGTGAGTTCTTTGCCGGATGTCATTTTCAGCACCACCTTGCCGAGTCCAACCACGTTAGAAGTTGCAGAATTTCCCATGTACAACTTCCTTCCACTGCAGGGAACATATGATGAGAAACTTTCTCGATCTGCACAGATGTGGCGCGTTGCTCCGGTATCAATCCACCATTCCCTTGGGTTATCGTCCAATTTAGCAAGATTGGCTTCAAACACTACGGCGGACAGATCAAGCTCTGACAGGTCTAATGGGACAGTCCTGTCTTCTACCACTTTTCTTGAGGACGGTTGCCATTCTGGTTGTTTGTTTTGGGATGCCGAACGATCTCTAGCCTTATGGCCAGGTTTGCCGCAGTTGTAACAACCTCCCTTGAACTTCTTGGCGTTTGTGTTCCCCTTTTTAGCATTCCCAGCAGCCTTCCTCTTCTTGCTGGTACTTGCTTCAGCCAAGTTCACTTTTGCCTCTACTGAGTCAAGTGAAAGAAAGTGCCGACTCCCAAGAAATTGTTTTCACATGCTAAGAACTTTTCACAAACCAGTATGTAATGTAGTCCTACCGCTCTTGCTTTCGGATTTCTGGTTGTCTTCCTCAATCCTTAGCCTCACGATTAGGTCCTCGAGATTCATCTCCTTTCTCTTATGCTTGAGGTACATATTGGAATCCTTCAACAGAGGTGGTAGCTTCTCTATAATAGCAACTACTTGAATTCCTTTTGCAATGATGTCATCAATGATCGATTGCAACTCAAGTAATTGATCCATTGCCGTTCGGGAATCAACCATTTTGAAGTCTAGGAATCTGCTGATAATAAATTTCTTAGTACCGGCATCTTCCATCTTATACTTCTTTTAAATAGATTCCCAAAGTTCCCTCTTGCAGTTTTCATGCCACAGTACACATTGTACAGGGCATCATCTAACCCATTTAGAATATAATTGCGACATAGGAAATCGCTATAATTCCATGCGTCCAATGCTATTCTTGCTTGTGGGTCACCTTCATCTTCGGAGACCATTGGCGGTGATTCTCGCAAGAACCGAGCCAAACTGAGGGTGGTTAGGTAGAACAACATCTTCTGTTGCCGCCTTTTGAAATGCGTAGGTGAATTTCGCCGATTTCTGCAATGGGTATGGAGGGGAGCAGCAGAATTAGGGTTAGGAATATGGACGGGAGGTACAGAAGATCTCGAGCCAGGGGGAGGAGTAGGAGCGGAGGTGGAGTCGGATGCCATTCTTTAAATACACGAATATTGTCTTACGATTGTTGGGAAAAATAGGTGTATTTAAAAATAGCTTTGAAAAAGAAAACGGGACGGAAAAATTATTTTTCTAAAATAAAATAAGTCGAGGCAAGAGTTTGACTCTTTTTCCGTAAGACAATATTGACCCGTATACGAGTGCTCACGGTCTTCGGCAATTGTCCCCAAGATCTGACGACTTTTCGGAAATTTCAGATTGCGACAACTACTGAAATTGCTCGGGCGAAGACTCTTTTGAATACTCGGGATTTTCTTGGACTCTTAATGCAAGACTTCTGAATGCTAGGATGCTTTTAGAGAATAGAATGCTTGAATGATTTTGGATGGAAATGAAATGAGGAGAAGGGGGCTATTTATAGTTATTGAAGAGATGGGGTGCCCTTTGGGAATAAACACAATTGGCACATGTTAAATCTGGACCGTTGGATAAGCAAATTGGATGGAGGAGATCTGCTGGGCCCCTAGCAGCCTTGACTCACCCATTCCAATAGACACGGGTCGCCCTATGTCTTTTCACCAACCATTGCAACCCACGACCCTATTGTCCAAGCGGGCTGCCCAATCCACCAACCAAGCCCAACTGGTCCTTAGCCCATTCACTGAACCAACCCATGATGTCGCTGATCCACTTCACCTTGGACTGAGCCACCTCAAGCCCAAGATCTGGGCCGACCCAAACGGCCTAGGCCAATACTGGACCTAGCCGAACCAGACCTGATCCGAGCCACCACTGCCTTAGCCGAACCATAGACCGCCATCGAACCTAACTTCGTCAAAAGTTTAAGGCTCCACAGCGACCGATGCGAAGTGCAAAGTGCGCGCTTCGCGGGTTATGGGTCTATTTTGAGCTAGAACAAAACTAGCTCAATAGCCCACTTGGATGCATGGTTGGCCCAAGGAGATCAACTTGATGTCTCCTTCCTTGGATGCTCACATTAATAAAGTGAAGTAACTTCCCTTTTCCTAGCAATGTGGGATATGGCTTTTCCATTCCAACTTCTCTTCAATTAACAACATTAAGTTGCTCACTTTAACAATTAATTTCTCATTCACCCGAAATTGGTTTTGAGAAAATAAATATACCATTTTAAGCTGCACTAAATGTAGATTAATTATTTGCAACTTATTTCTATTTTTACAAAATAGAAATTTCTAGAAATTTGGTCAAATATTGGTCAAACATCAATAATACTATCAATTTCTAACAGTTTTATATACTCCCATGCACCATGTGCCTTGCACATGATGGGACACTTGTCAATCATCCAAGCAAGGTGCTAACCACCCCAAACTTAGTGAAAATTCACTGTCCACCTTGTCACATCATACCATTTTGACGGTTACATTGGGACATACACGTGACAGTCTATCAATCACTTAACGTCAACGGTCACGCTTGTCGCCCAAGCGACAACCCCAGGAAAGGGACAAAACTCATATTGTCGTCAATCTCCTCCTCTACTCGCACTATACTTGTCGCCTATTAATCCTACCAAGGCATGTCGCTAACTGCCAAAGGGTACTTCTCACTTACTGCTTATTCTCATGCTTATTCTCACGCTACGATCTAATCATGTCGCCACTACACTTGTCGCCTCACTCTGGATGTCGCCTTATCATCCAGGGCTTACATATAATACTCATTTTATACGTATTTGGCCCACTAAGCCCATCTCGCCATATTGAGTCTAACTTACTGTTCAGACCCAAATTCATATTTCACAATCACATCAATCACCCTCCCTTGACATTTAGCAGTTGGTTATACTTCCAATCAACCATTTTCCTCTACACCAATGTCGCGGCCACTACCACCGCCACCCTACCATCAACAACACCTGCCACTAAACATAGTGTCCCAAAATATATTAACAGATTAAACCCATCAAAAAAGAATTACAAATTAAAGAAAAGAAAATTTATTGAGTTTAATCAATAAAAATGGAAGGGAAGAAAAGAAAAGAAAAGAAAAGAAAAGAAATACAGATGCGTAAATTGACAAAGAAAATTTATTTTTAATTTTAGCCCTTTATTTTTATAAAATAAGATTACTAGGATTGCTAATTTAACTGTTAACAATTTAGTCCTTATATTTCCTTGTAATCTATGGCGTGGATGGCATGTGCGAGCTGGAAAGACATTTTTGTCCTTGGAAATTCACGTGATAAGCAAGTGCAGTAAGTTTCGTCCACTAAACTTAACTGTCGCCGAAAATTGCCTTTGATAGTCACAATATGTGAATATAGTGTACTAAATTGCAAAAAATAAAATTTTAAGTCCTACATTGCAACCGATTTTTATGTTAAAATAGATTTATTTCTGAAAATCTGACGCATGTGTATATTATTAATTCGTCCAAATTCACATTTGAAAATATTATATTACAATTTGTTTTTTTTTACAATTTACATTTTTCCTACCAAATTTTCTTTAAATTCATTTATATGAACGAATTATTATTTTTAATGAAAAATAGACATTCATCACGGGGTTAGAGTATACTCCCTCCGTTCCATAAAACTTTACTCCTTTACTGTTGAGAACGGAAAATAAGGAATAATGTTATTAAAGTAGGTGTTGTGAGTGGGAGGGGAGAGAATGAGTGGAGAGAATAGTAAATTTGAAAAGTGTTGTGAGTATGACAAGTGGGTCCCATGAATAAAGAAGTATTAAAAAATTTCCTTTTTAGAAAAGTGGGACTTTAAAGTGGGACGCCCAAAATAGTAAAAGGGGTAATGTTTTATGGGACGGAGAGAGTATAAAATAACAAGTAATCACATCACGTGGTTGTGCCATGCTTTAGATATGAAATCTTGAGCTGAGATGACATGCACCATTTTTGTGTTTCATAATTGATCTAACCGTTATACATCGATGATGATATCAACTTTAATAACTCAGCATCAATGATAATATCAGCCCTAATAACTTATAATCGTTGAATCACATATATAGTAAAAAAAAAAAAGAAGGTACAAGTCATCTCGTCTCTAAAATCTTAGATGCACGGTGAAACTCATATTTTAATGGTCACAACTAGAAAGCAAAGAACATATTGACAAGAAGAAATATAGCAAAAAAAATATGAAATACTCTGATTTCATTTATAACCAAAAGAGGAGATTTGTAACAACAAACTGAAGAAACTAAAATGAAAATTGCATTTCACTTAAAAATAGATAAGCGACTACAAACTTCTTTAACAACTGCCAATCCTCAAATCAAAAGCATTGAAAGGAATCAATTGAAACAAAAATAGCTAGACAGACTTTATCCGCAATCCTTTAACCTCCTCATTGTTCCGTTCCAGCAACAAAAACCATGGAAGTTCAAGGAAAAACTGGAAGACCAAAACTTGTGAGCAACAAGTCTGTTCGTGTTGCGGAATACTGCTCTTCCTTGGCATCTGTCATCCGAATGACTTAGAAGCACTTCCTGTGCACAATCGATGGCCCAGATTCATCATACTCTGCTTTTGCAATCCACATCTGCATTCCAAATATAAACAATCTCGTATTTAGTTCTTCCAAGAAATTATATGCTCTATCCGCTTTGTAGCATTAGAGCTTCAAAGGAAACAAAACAAGGAAAGTAATTATTGGTTATTGCAATTAGTCAAGGAACCAACTCCATAGTTGTAATTGAACAGGCGCAACGTTAAATAGTTTGCTTAACAGAATGAATGGTATTCCCCCTGTCCCATAATGATGTTCCCACTTTTCATTTTTGTATGTTCCAAAAAGAAATTTGAATGGTTAAAATAAGTAAATTCCGAAATTTGAGTGAAATGGATATGAATGGTGGGCTAAGATCAGTGGTCATTTGTGTGATTCTTATGTACGTACATTAGGGGGTAGTAACCGAAAGAAAAATGCGTCACTAAATGTTTGAAAACTCAAATGGGAATATCTTTATGGGACGGAGGGAGTACATAAGGTAATCAATTCCAATAAAACAAAATTTTGGAACCACAAAAAAGTAGACCTATAGAAAAACAAGAACTCCCTCTATCCCTAAATGAATTGTCCAAATTCAAGAATTTTTGTACCAAAATGAATGTTTTTATAAAAATCTTGTCTCTTAACGCTCTTTGACCAATTTTTTTTTCACTATTCATTTTATTATCGTAAAATTAAATGTTTGGAAAGTGGATAACAAGAATAATTATGAATCTTTGCCATTAAAATGTATAAAAACAACCATTTTCAGAGTGTTCCTTAAAATGAAATTTGGACATTTATTTAGGGACGGAGTACAATTATTGGAAATTGGAATGTCCAGCAATTAGCTTGATATGCATTATGTGAGGGAACCACCTAGATAAACATGCATGCAGCAAAGGTGACTTGGAACACTTGAAGGTGAAAAAGAACAAACCTGTTGGAAGGTGCTAAGAGATGCCAAGATGGATCCTCCAATCCAAACACTATACTTCCTTTCAGGCGGAGCCACCACCTTGATCTTCATGCTGCTTGGGGCCAAAGCAGTAATTTCCTTGCTCATTCTGTCAGCAATACCAGGAAACATGGTGGACCCACCACTAAGAACAATGTTTCCATAAAGATCCTTCCTGATATCCACATCACACTTCATGATGGAATTATACGTGGTTTCATGAATACCAGCAGCTTCCATTCCAATCATGGATGGCTGGAAAAGGACTTCTGGGCATCGGAAACGCTCCGCTCCAATTGTAATAACCTGTCCATCAGGTAACTCGTAGCTCTTTTCGACAGAGGAACTGGTCTTTGCAGTCTCTAGTTCTTGCTCGTAATCTAGGGCAATGTATGCCAGCTTTTCCTTCATGTCCCTTACGATTTCACGCTCTGCAGTGGTGGTGAATGAGTAGCCACGTTCAGTTAGGATCTTCATGAGGGCATCAGTGAGGTCACGACCAGCCAAGTCAAGACGTAAGATAGCATGTGGAAGGGCATATCCTTCGTAGATTGGGACAGTGTGGCTGACGCCATCTCCGGAGTCCAGAACGATACCTGCAGTGAAATCAAACAGCTAAGGTGAGCAACATACTCCCATAAACTTGTTGAGACTATGATACTCCCTCCGTCCCATAAAGATGCTCCCATTTGCCATTTATGTTCGTCCTAAAAAGATAGCCCCATTTCCAAAATTGTTAGGTTAAAATCATTGAACTTCCAAATTTCCAACCAAGGAAGAAGAGAGGATGAGAGCCAACCAAAGAAGAAAGGGGAATAATGGAGTAATAAGCAAACCTTATTAAGGTTAGTGATGTAAATTAAAATAGGTTGTTAATATGTTTGAACAGTCAAATGGGACTATCTATGGGACGGAGGGAGTATTTTATATATATTGATAGGTGATGCATTTCTTTCAGCACAAGATCCCTCCACGGCAAAAGCATCATAAGCATAACTTTTCTTAAGGTGCTCTAGAAAAACATTAGAAAATCATTGGGGACGTCAAAAGATTTTCTCTAGTCTATTCCAATAACTCTAGGCACTTAGATAAGCATAAGAGAGCTTGGATATGTATTTTAAACCAGGTAGTTCCACTAAAAACTCCTAAGGTGTACGATGGTAACCTTCTTGTCCACTTCTTCCAGGAATCTTATATACCAAATCTCCAAGAATAACACATCTTACTGCCTACAGAGTTAAAATGAAATCACCTTAAATAAATACATACATCACTTCTGTAGATTATAATATATACTCCCTCCGTCCCAATAAAAGCTTCACTAATTACCCAAAAGGGCGTCTCATTAGAAGTTTCACCTTTCCTTTTTTGGCAAAGAATCTTTACTATTTCCTCCACTATTTCTCTCCTAATTCACTATTACACTCACAACATTTTTCAAATTTACTTTTCCCTCCACTAATTCTCTCTCCTATTTTCAAATTACACTCGCAACATTTTTTTTTCCCACCCATTTCCTTAATATTTGTGCCCACCCAAAAGGGTGAAGCACTTATTGGGACGGAGGGAGTATATATATGTGTGTGTGTGTGTGTGTGTGTGTGTGTGTATGTGTGTGTATATATATATATATATATATATATATATATATATATATATATGTATATGTATATGAATGTATATGAATGTATATGTATATGTATGTATATGTATATGTATATATATGTATGTATATAAAAAAAGGGCAAATCCCGGTGCGCCAAGCGCTTCCCGCCAAGCGGGGGTTGGGAGAGGGAACCATTTGCTAGAGCCTTCCCCTGACAATTGCCAAGAGGCTGTTCGCCAAGGTTCGAACCCGTGACCTTATGGTCACCAAATGTATATATATTATATATATACCAAAATGCAAGATCTAAAATGCTTACCAGTTGTACGACCACTGGCATAAAGAGATAGAACAGCCTGGATGGCAACATACATGGCTGGAGCATTAAAGGTCTCAAACATAATTTGGGTCATTTTTTCACGATTAGCCTTTGGGTTAAGAGGAGCTTCAGTAAGTAGAACAGGGTGCTCCTCCGGGGCAACACGAAGTTCATTATAGAATGTGTGATGCCAGATCTTTTCCATGTCATCCCAATTACTAACAATTCCGTGCTCAATTGGGTACTTCAGAGTCAGAATACCCCTCTTAGACTGAGCTTCATCCCCAACATACGCATCTTTCTGACCCATACCAACCATCACACCAGTATGGCGAGGGCGTCCCACAATGCTAGGAAACACAGCCCTTGGAGCATCATCTCCAGCAAATCCAGCCTAAACAGTTAACAAGACATAAAATAAGAAACCCAAGTAAATTACGCATGACATGAGGATCACTCTTTTATGCAGAGATATAGTAAGATGAAGACATCAAAATGTTATGGCTTGCACATACAGAATTGTGTTTCGTTACCTTAACCATTCCAGTTCCATTATCACAGACAAGTGGTTGAATATCCTCAGCGTCTGCCATCTTTAATCAACAACTGTACAAATATTCTATTTAGATTACAACATGGATGCAATATTACATAAAATGAGGAATACATTCAAAAAGATTCTCTACCAAAACTATGCGCAACACCAAGACCTTCACATGAATGATGATCATCTATCTTTATTGTATCCTACATCAAGAGCTTAATGCAACACAATAAATGATGAATGCATTTTCATATATCACTAAATATGGTTTTTGTACAAAAAGGAAAATATTTTCACTATAGAAAGTATAAAGTTCTTCCGCTACAAGCCTTTTTCTTCATCCTCCTAATATTAATTTAAGGCATGGGTAACATGATACTTCCATCAAAAAGGAAAGTTTTACGAGAAATCTAAACAAGCATTGCAAGGATAATGATCATTCAAAATCAGCGTAGCCATCGTAACATCAACCATACAGAATAATCATAGAGATACCAAATCTAATATTGATAATTCCATTTCAAAGCGAACAGTACTCATTGCATATTTATTTCCAACCACACATCATCATACAAGATTCGCGAAAACACATTCATGATATACTAGGTAATGATTAAATGCCTTGTCTACCTCACAGTTTGATATCAACACAAAAATTTATCGCATAATTATTTAGCAACTCGCATTAGCATAATCAGTGATTGGTGTGATATCTATTGGGTTAATGTATCCCAGCAGCTGGTATGACTAATTAAATGTTACCAATCCCTAATCACAACATATCAACCTTCAACATTCCGTTTACAGATCCAGCAGGATCGTCTCACAAAACGCTAATACATTATACAATCAAAAATTTGCAAATTCATCACAATGCGATGATCCATTAACAAATAAGAGATCCAAGATCAAGCCTAAAACAAGTGTAATCAACAATATAGCATTAAATCGGAAAATTAAGCCGAACAGAACAAATCTGTGTGAATAATAACAATCAAAATAAAAATAAAACACAATTGGAACAATGATGGAGAGATTTTTGAGTGAGAGAAAGGGACCTGAGTGTGCTCCGAGTCCGATCGCCAACGGCCCGCAGGAGTTGTTGAATTTTGAAAGCAAAAGGTATGAGAAAGCTAATGGGTTATGGGGAAATGAAAGCAAGGCAGAGATGAAGATTAAAATGAATGGTGAAAAGGTTTGGTCTTGGTTTCCGACATTGTTGCAAATCTAAAATATTGGTCATCCGCTTATTTCCTTTCCAATAACTCTAGACTGGATTACCACTTTTTTCTATTTCTCTGCTGACTTGGCTTCTCTTTGTTTGTTAAACCATGTTCAATAACTCAATTATCAAAAAATATTCAATTATCCTAATATTGCGATACCTCATCTTCTTTCCCTATCCACTTAATCATTCAATTATTTTCTCAACTACACCCCCCACAATAAGTTAGCCACAATAAGTTAGTTTAGTTTAAAATTCAACTCCTCTCAACTCATTATTCTATATCCCACCACTTTTTATTTTATTTACAATATTTAATTTTATAATTAAAAAAATAATAAAAATAATAATAATTTATTATTGAAAAATAAATTATTAATATTTTTATTTATAAATTCGATATTTTTTTTTAATTTTTTTTAATTCACACTAAATTAATTTTTTTTCGAAACAATTAAATAAATACGAGAATATTTTAATTTTAATAAAAATAAGAAAAGTTACAATCTATATTATAAATCACACCATTGTTTTGAACAGTGGTGTGAATAGTTCCATCCGCGAAAATGACCATTTTGCCCTCACTATTCACTCACTTTCCCATTTCGCCCTTGAAAAAAAAAATTTAATTAAAAAAAAAATTAAATTATTTTTTTTAAAAAAATGTGGCCTTGGACACGGGCATATTTAAAAAAAAAAAAAAATTAAATTAAAAAAAATAAAAAAAAACAAAAACAAAAAATGTGGCCTTGGACACGGGCTTAGGCTAGTATTATTATAAAAGAGAGAAATTAGAATCAAGCAATCAGGTAGGTATAGTGCATTCATATTTCTTTTTAACTGTACTTTAATTTTGGGTTAATTTTGTTTATTTATTAAATTGGGTAGGAGAGGAATTGGGACCATTTGGCTAAGCGGGTCCCACAAATTTTTCTTCAACCTGGTTGAACCCTTTCAACCCCTCCCCTTCAACCACTCCCCCTTTCAACCCCTTATTACACACACCCAACTAGTTTACCTCCCATTCAACCCCCCTCTCAATCCCTTATTGGACATGGTCTAACGTGTGTTCAGACAATTCCTCAAAAGACCCGTGACCTAACATTAACTCTTTTTTTAAAAAAATACCTTTGTAATTTCTATAAGACCCTTGGGAAAAAAATTATCCCAACGGCATCACTCATCTTTCACACTCCAGTCAAATTACAAGCGCTCTCTCTGGTCATGAACTCTAATGGCCAATATTCAGACACTCTTATAGTCATCTCTCAGATTGAAAAAACTTTGAGACTCGACCTTTAAAGTAAAAAAAAAAAAAAACTATGAGCGTTGTTTATTAGAGGCAAAAAAAAATTGAAAAAAAATACTTTGATAGTTATCTATCATAAGCAAAAAAAAATTGAGAGATTATGGGGATAAAGTGTCTTCAAGGCTTACACACACCGACCATCATCACCCCTTTTATTATAATGCTTGTTTGTAAATGCTAAAGATGATTATATAAATTTTCTTTGCCTTCCAAAATGTCATATCCATTAAGCGAATGAAAATTCCAAAATGGAGTGAGCAGGTGAGGGATTAGATAGAGATAGAGAGAGAGAGAGTGTGTGCGTGTGTGTGTGTGTGTGTGTGTTTTTCTATTAAATGAGGCTCACATTGACTATCGTCAATCGAAGATAGTAAGACAACGGGGTCCGGAGTATCGTATCTTACGTTTCATGCCTTACACCAATATCAGACTAGAAGAAGGGGTGAGGAAGTCGGTTGAAGAAAAGTAGGTGCAGTGGTCGGACGCCGATGGATTGGGATGGCGTCGAAGAGAGACTGAGAGATAGTAAGAGAGTGGGGATTTTAGAGAAAGTGGGTTACAAATGACGGATGGGGGGTTGCCAGATCCGTGTTTTATGTTTTTAGGGTTTGGGTGGGAAGGGTAACATTCTTTCACAAGGATTCGAGTACAAATGATGTAAAATTCTGTCCTTATTAAGAATTAAGTAGATTTTGTGGGGCTTTAAGGAAATTAATCCTTGTTTTTTTTTTTCTTTCTCTCTCCTCTCCTCTCCTCTCCTCTCCTCTTTTTTATTACTCCTTAGCTCTGTCTTAAAATGACACATTTTAGTTTGAGAAATAAATTAACAAAGTTAACACATAAACAAATTTGATTACCGTCTATTTCCTAATTGGCTATCTATTTTTGAATAATGTATGTCAAAATATGACGGGCTTAAAGAAATTTATTACAATTATTTTTTAAAAAGTCTTCTTTTTCTTTTTATCTTTTGTACTTGTGGTATGGTATCTATAGTATAAATTAAACCCCTCCGTGAACAGTTCTATGAACAGTTTCGGAGGGGTTTTTCCCTATTTTGCCCTCACTATTTAGTCTGTTTCCTATTTTGTCCTTAATTTGTGCTAAGACTTTGAGTTTGGGCTAAGACTTTGGATTTGGGCTAAGCGTGAACTTTAGGAGGGTTTACTTAAATTAATTAAGTAACTGATTTTTTTATTTTTTTAAAAAAAATTAAAAAAAAAATTAATTTGAAAAAAAAAAAAACACACCCGTGTCCTTGGACACGGGCATATGTACTAGTAAGTTTATAAGAAGATGTGAGGATAGCATGGTGTTATTTGTTTATACTACTTAATAATGCATTCACTTACTCTTCTATCCTATAAATATAAATAATGCATTTGACTTACTAATATTTTTTTAAAAATCCATTAATTGTTTATAAATTATTTGTATAATGAAAAAAATTTGAATTAAAATTGTTTTTTATTTATATACACTATATATTTATTTAAAACGAACTAAAAAGAAGAAAAACATACAAAAAAGGGAAATGACAAATTAGGGTCCACAATTTATGGGGTGTGTGGCAATCGGGATCTGATGTTCAAATTTTATCAATCTAGGGTACAAAGTTAACAACGTTAGCAAGTTAGGAGCTTTTGGACGAAATTGTTAGAAAAATTCGTTAACTCATCACATGTCTTGCACGTGTGAGACTTATAAGATTAGTTTGGTCTTTTCGTGTGGGTACAACCCCATTTTTTTTTTAATTCAGACCCTAAATTGATAAAATATTAACATTAGACTCTAATTTGGTGCTACCTCCAATATTTAGACACCAATTTGAAAACTATTCCTAACTTTGGACCCTAATTTTGCCATTTTCCCAAAGAATTTATTTAGCACTTGTGGTTTTATTTGGTTTTATTGGACTTTATCTTTTAAGGGCATATGTTTTATGATTACAAATAAATATAATTGGTTATAAATTAATTATTAAGAGCTATTAAAGACAAAAACTCATGTGAGAACAGAGAAACCCGTCTCATCCATGAGACGGGTCGGATCCATAACCATGACCCGTCCAATAATACCCACGCACCACTCTCTCTCTCTCATCACTCTCTCTATACGCAATAATAACAGTGGATCCCTCCCAATCGTCTTCTCCCAAGAAATCCTACCTTCAACCTACACACCGGCGACCCAAAAATCCATCTCTTCCCTAATTTCATTCCCGTCACCGGCTCAATGTCTTTCCCCGCCGGCTGTAGCTCCTCAAAGCCCTAACCCTAGGGTTCCATTTGTTCAGTCGAGGGGTTTAAATCGTCGATGACATTGCTCTCGTCGCGGTCGCCTAGAAACTTCGAATCAGAAACGATTAATCCAGATGACATACTGTTCGAGGGACGCGATTACAATCACCGGCTCATCACCACGGATTTCCCTAAGGATCCCCGTCCTTCCGATGAAGAGATGGTCGAGACCTATGTCCAAACCGGGCAAACTGTCCTCGGGAAGGTCTTCTCACTCTCTTCTTATATTAGTCCCTCAATATTCTTGATCAATTTGCAGCATTTGTCGACCAGCTTTTGGGTTATGGATTTGGGTGTTCTGCTCACTGTTGATAATGCTTGGAATCCCAAATGTTTCAGTGTTTAGTCCGCCGAGGGAGATGGGTATAGATCAACTTACCGAGTTGCTAGCTTCATTTTCATAGTGAGGCATCAATTTTATGTTGATGCTTGCCGGTATATTTGGTTTGATGGAGTAATAGTGTTAGGAACTGCTTTTAATTTTCGAGTAATACTTCTCATTTGTTTAAGTAATAGTTTGTATTGCTATAAGTAATAGTACTACACTTGTGAAGTAATAGTGTTATTTTTTTAAGCGTAATAGTTTTAGGAACTGTTTTCATTTTGAGTAATACTTCTCATTTGTTTAAGTAATAGTTGGTATTGCTATAAGTAATAGTACTACACTTGTGAAGTAATAGTGTTATTATTTTTTTAACTAATAATAGTTTTAGGAACTGTTTTCATTTTGAGTAATACTTCTCATTTGTTTAAGTAATAGTTGGTATTGCTATAAGCAATAGTACTACACTTGTGAAGTAATAGTGTTATTATTTTTTAACTAATAATAGTTTTAGGAACTGTTTTCATTTTGAGTAATACTTCTCATTTGTTTAAGTAATAGTTGGTATTGCTATAAGTAATAGTACTACACTTGTGAAGTAATAGTGTTATTTTTTTTTTTAACTAATAATAGTTTTAGGAACTGTTTTCATTTTGAGTAATACTTCTCATTTGTTTAAGTAATAGTTGGTATTGCTATAAGTAATAGTACTATACTTGTGAAGTAATAGTGTTATTATTATTTTTTTAACTAATAATAGTTTTAGGAACTGTTTTCATTTTGAGTAATACTTCTCATTTGTTTAAGTAATAGTTGATATTGCAAAACAGGTATTACGTTTACTTATGAACAATGTTACTTTATATGTATACAGTCATTACATTAAGAGATGGTAACTATTACTTTTTCTAAACCACTGAAAAGCCGAAAAAATAATATAAAAACTAAAAAAAAAAAAAAATATTCTAACCCAACACAACAAATATTACATTAAGAAAAAAATATTCAAATAATAGTACATAATAAAAAATAATAAAAAAAGCAAAAAGAAAAAATAATAAAAAAAAAGCAAAAAGAAAAAAAAAATAATAAAAAGAAAAAAATAATAAAAAAAATAATGAAAATAAAAAAAATAATAAAAAAAAGCAAAAAGAAAAGAAATAATAAAAAACTAGAAAGAGAAAGTACGCATAGTAAGAGTCAGCACCTTTGGGACGTGACCTTTTGCTTCTTTGATTTACAAGAGTGGAAATAGTCTGGGTCATGGATCATGGATCATGGGTTATTCCGACCCGTCTCACCCATGAGACGGGTATTGTTGTTCTCACAGGAGACCAACTCGCTATTAAATTGCACAAATTAAACAATACGACCATAAACACACAAGGTAATTACATATTTATATGTAATTAATATTATTATTCTATTAAAAAATTGTTATCATTAAATATTTAACGTAGTTATTTCTTTGTTACAAATCAATATATTTGGTACACATCAATATATTTATAACAAAAATTTCTATTTTTTTTTTTATTACTTCGGCAACTTTTTATCTATGTCTTTTATTTTTCTAAATAATATATATTTATTTATTATCTTGTTATTATTGAATATTTAATATTGTTACTCTATTCAATTTTTTATTATTATTATTGCTGTTATTAATAGGGGGTTTTACCAATAAGTCCTTGACATAACATAAGGTGGAATTTGCCAATAAAAATCGACATTTTCAAAACTAACCAAAAAATCTATACTTATAACAAATACCCGATTACGCTTCCTGCCTTTCTCTCAATATACGCTTCTCTTTCTCTTTACGCGATTCTCTCTCTACGCAGATGGCCTTTTCTGATCTCCCTAACGATGATCCATATGGGTTTCTGCTTCTCCATAACTTACATCATCGTCTCCATCTTCAAGGTCGTTGAGCCTGTTTCAGATTAGGCCGAAATTCTCCCGGGCCAACGATCAAACCCTTGCACACTCTCTCTTAATACCACCGACAATACCATCCCAAATTCGGCAGATAACCGGCAAATCTGAGCAAGATCCGATCACATTACTTACTGAATGTTAGATTACGGCCGCCAAGACTTTTCCCTACACTCTGGCGACGACGACCGATTATCTTCCATCTACTCAGGTGGCGTTTTTCTCATAGTCATCTCCTTTCTCCTCGCCGACACCGTCGTCTCCCTCATTTGTCCCGCCCACGAAATTCTAGATTTGCAACAACGGTCACAATGTCCGACCAAATCAAACCATATCCGGGCAGATCTACTTGCTCCCACGGCCATAATATTCGGCCCTACTCATGGTCGAATACTTTCCAGATCTGCAAGTCTGGTGGCCATGGTTGTGCCATTGCTGAATTATGATGTTGTTAAATTTGTTTATGATTTAGATATGGTATTGAGTTATTTTATCCATCCACTAATCTTCATGAAAGGAAAGAGGTGTGGTGTGGGGTGTTTCTTGGCAAAATATTAAAATTCGGTGGTTGGAAACTGTATGGTTTGGGGCTTGTTTGAACTGAGAAATTTCTCAGTTATAGTGTTATAACGGAGAAATCAATTTTATAAGTGAGAAAATCCTCCGTTGTTCATAGTATTATAACTGAGAAATCAATTTTATAATTGAGAAATTTCTCAGTTGTTCATAGTGTTATAACAGAGAAATCAGTTTCTCGATTGTCATAGTGTTATAACTGAGAAATCTGTTTCTCAGTTATTTATAATGTTATAACTGACGAATCAGTTTCTCAGTTGTTCATAGTGTTATAACTGAGAAATCAGTTTTTATAACTGAGAAATTTCTTAGTTGTTCATATTGTTATAACTGTGGAATCAGTTTCTCAGTTGTTCATAGTGTTATAACTGAGAGATCAGTTTTTATAACTGAGAAATCATTTTTATAACTGAGAAATCATTTTTTATAACTGAGAAATCATTTTTATAACTGAGAAATCATTTTTTATAACTGAGAAATCATATAACAAGGGTTATTGACGAGTTTTGAAAATGTCAGTCTTTTAAGGTAGTTTTCATTTGGCTGAAGGATGTATTGGTCAGAGCCTCTTAATAATAAGGTAATTTTTTTAACCTTCATTATTTGATATAATTGTATTAATTAATAAGGTAATGATTAATTTATATTTAATGATACATTTATTTTTAAATTTGAATACATTAAATCTGCATATTTTTTTATATTTAATTATTGTACAAAAAGTAGGAAATTTTAAAATCTAATTTTTTAATTTTAAAATGACAAAATAATGTCCAAACTCTAGGGACGTTTTCAAACTGGGATCCAAATTTAGAATTTTTTGTCAATTTAGGGTACGGAATGAATGAAGGGTAGATTTGGAATTTTAACCCTTAATAACGTCAGTTAAGTTGTATGTGCAACACACGTGATGACTTAACAAGATTTTCTAACAACTCCATCAAAAATCTCAAATTGACTAAAATTGTTAACTTTGAACCCTAAATTGATAAAATTAAAACATCTAATCCCGATTGTTACACACCTTCTAAACATTGGATCCTAATTTATCAATTTTCCTAGGAAAAAAAAAAACATAAGACGCTAGTAACATTACTACCTTGGAATCTTGGATGGGGCTTTGCGAAATGGATAAATGTAAATCCTGGATAGACGTAAGGCCCAAATGTCTTAGACGTATTATTATTTTGTTGAATTTTCGTCTTTAAAATAGTAATAGCCCATCATAATATTGCCAAAGGTTCAATCAGCCTATTATGTTTTTTGCTTTGAAAAATAGTATATGAAGCATATACTTACTTCTTAATTTTTGTGTCCATCAATAATGATACACGTTAAGCAGGACAGAAATAGTAATTTGAAGAATAATACTATTATAAAGTTTTTAACTCTGAAATTTCAATCAGTGTGCAACTTAAAGGGTTATACTATTGGTAATTTTTAAGAGCGAATGACATTTTGGGCCTCAAAATTTAGGAGGTATTTTTAATATGGGCCAGATTCTAGTCACTAATTACAATATAGGGTTCAAAGTTCGTAATTTGTTAACGTTTCAGAGCTTTTAACCAATTTTATTAGAAAAATTCGTTAAATGATCAAGTGCAAGTCACGTGTTATTTAACGGATCGTTGTTGTTTTAATGCAAATTTAATGAAAATAAATTAACCATATATGCTCCCTCTGATTTATAACTTTATAAAATTTCAAAACACCCTTGTACAAAAAAAAAAACATTACCCCTACTGTCCCCTCTCTCACGCACTTTGTCTCTCTCTCTCTACCCCCATCTTCCATAACACAAAAACTTCTCCACTTGCACGCGTGCCTAAATGATTGCTAGCTCACGACTTTCAACCCTGGAGGTCACGGGTTTGATTCCCCACCTGGTTGCAGGGAATGACATCGCCCTCCCTAAAGATAGCAGACGCCTCCGTGAAGTGCATCAAGGGGAGAGCTATGAAATGCGATCCCCTTCTTTAGAAAGAAAAATGAAAAAAAAAAAAAAAAAAAAAAAAAAAACTTCTCCACTTCAGTTCACCACCCCCACCACCCCCACCACCATAATTTGCCACTCATTTCCTAAATCAAAAACAAAATTCTAAATTTAAGACCAAACAAGAAACCCAATTTGAACACCAAGTTTGTAGGTGGAGCGATGGAATTTTGGTGCAAAAAATATAAAATTAAGCATAAAATCGAAATGGGCAATAATTAAAAAACAAGTAAAGAAAGAAATTTACAAGGAAAGAGCCATCAGATTCAACAGGAATCTTAGAAAGAATGACCAAATCAACTCGAGCAACATGATCGACGAGCGGAGCAGGCTGAAAATCAACAATCAAGGGTCTTTCTCATCCTCCAAACCCAATTTCACAATTTCCTCCTTGCCCTTGTTCAGTCTTAGTTTGCAGATCAGCCCCCACTTTTGTTATTGGGTTTTCTTGGGGGAGATAGAGATTTGTCGTGAGTGAAAGAGACTGAATGTAGGTGGAGCGATGGATTTATGGGGGCCAAGGTTGTGATCATGTGGAGAGTTCTTGTGGGGGGATTCGACCGGGTCTTTGTCCATTTGATTGACTATGTATGGTTCCATTTGAAATTTTAGATTCTAGGGTTTGATTTTTATTTGATTTTAAGATTTTTGTGTTATGGAAGATAAGGAAGAAGATGGGGGAGAGAGAGAGAGAGAGAGAGAGAGAGAGAGAGAGAGAGAGAGAGAGAGAGAGAGAGAGAGAGAGAGAGAGAATGGAGAGGATGGGTAATGTTTTTTTTTTGTTTGTACAAGGATGGTTTTGGAATTTTATAAAGTTATAAATCAGTTGAGGGACCTATATGGTTAATTTATTTTCATTTAATTTATATTAAAATAACAACGAAAGAATTTGTGTTAAAAAATATCCTCTGTTAAGTGACACTTGACTTGCACATGATCATTTAACGAATTTTTCTAACGAAATTGATTAAAAACCCTCAAACATTAACATAATATGAACTTTGGATCCTATATTGTTTAATTAGTGATAGAATGGGGGCCATCTTAGTAACACCCCCTAAACTTTGGGGACCAAAATGCCATTCACCCAATTTTTAATCATAAACTTTAGTTTGCTAAAAAAAATTTAAAAAAAAAATCACAACACTTTAGTTTTTAAGTTTGATAAAATTTTAATTAAAATTACCGAATATATTTTATTTAAAGTATGGTAATGTCATTTTTATTAAAAATAAGTAACTAATTTGGCCTTGTTAAAATGTGGAGAGAAAAAAAGTGAAGAAAAGGTAGGCTTGTCAATTTGGGCTCGTTACGGGTAATCCGCATGATTCAACTCGCTAAATACTCGGCTTGACTTGACTCGACTCGTTAATATATGAGAGCTTAAACTTAAACAGGTTACCCGATTTAACCCGTGAAAATTAACGAGTTAAAGCAAGTCAAACTATTTTGGTAAATATGAGAGTTTAATGGGTTATCAGTGATTACCCGACTCAATCTCGACTCGTCGACTCGACTCAACCCACCGAAAAGGAGATATAATTAGAAATAAGAAAAGGAGAGGGAGAGGGAGAGGGAGAGGGAGAGGGAGAGGGAGAGATGGAAGGGAAATCATTAAGCATAAGCATAAGCATGAGCCTGAGGGAGGGAGGTAGTAATTATGTGTCACAAGTGCTATTTTTCAGTGTTCCTTTTATTATACTACTCCATAATTGTCTCTTTTTTTCATTTTTTTTTTCGCCAATCACAAGCCAGGGACTTTTTTGGTAGAGAGATTTTGTCGACATACCATGGAATTGGAGTATAATATTTTGAATATGATAAAAAGGACAGTAAATTTTGGGGAAAATTAGTTTTCCCCAAATATTATAAAAAGTTTTGTTTTTAATTTAAAAAAATCGGTACATGAATTTCAAACCAAACTAACCCGGCTTTTCATTGAACCGATTTTTAAAATAAAACAGAACTTTTTATAATATTTGGGAGAAACTAATTTCTCCCAAAACCAACTCTAAAAAGGATTATTCTTTTTTTCTTTCCAAAATGCTAATATAATATAAACTACTCCCTCCGACCCGAACCAGAAAAGAATGTTAAAAAAAAAGGTTGAGTTTAAATAGAAAAATATCATAATTATTCTTACTATTCATTTTTAAACTTTTAATTTTGTAAAATTATAGTAAAATATGAAAAAAATTGAATAAAAATCATTAAGGCCAGTTTTTTTAAGAAAAGATTTCAAAAGAATAATCATTTTGGGACAAAAAAAAAGTCATTAAATTTGAAATAAAATGAGTATATCCTTAAAAATAGTTTCATTAGTCTTTATGGATAACTTGATTAAATTTTGACCAAAATATTACGTCAATTAAGTTATTTTAATGAATTAAGTTCATTAATGGCGGATGAATAACAAATTTTAAAAATTTATTTGAATGATAAATATTTCTTAATCTTAGATTAAATTTCTGCAAAAAATAATTATTTTTTTTTGCTAAAGTTTAATTAAATTAATCAACAAAATGAAAGTGAGACTATTTTGTTCGAAACAAAGAGAGTATGAGATAAAATGAAATTACTTAGTATATTTTAGATTTTTAAGTTTGAATTATTGTATGAATATTAAAGGTTCAAGATTCACACAACTTTGTAGTACATTTTATATATATTCAGTTAAAATTTAATAAATTACAAAAACTGATCATAGGGAGACAATTGTGTCTGATAACTGCATTTCCTAATCAGATTTATTTACCATTGATATTTTTGTAATTACTTAAAAAAAAAGGGGGTATTTTTCTTTCTCTCATTTTTATTTAAAAGGCTGGATCCAACATAGATTTAACGAAATTGATGCTAACATCACAAATGGGTTGCACAGGGAACTGAATGGAGCTGAAACAAGGGATACTCCGACAATCCTCCTTGAATGGTTACCTACACATGCACACACGTCAACTAAGTCGGGGATGTCTCCGGCGTAATCCCTCTGATGTGAGAGTAAGTTGACATGTCACAAATAACAATAATGAGAAACCTTTATTGGGAATTGCTAGATCCTTAAACCCTAGAAAGAATATTGAGAAAACTTTATTGTGATTTTTCCTTAAAAAAATTCGGCTAACAAATAGGGTTCACAGACCTCATATTTATACTACGTTAGTATTAGTATTTGTGTCCTAATAATATTAGGAAACAGTCTGTAAACCGCCTCTGTGACATGATCTGTCGCGCGACGACATTTGCCAGTTGGCACGTCCGTCGCACGACCCAGTACGCCATATGCAGGAACTCTCAATCATTTCTTTCTTTGGTTTAACTAATTCATTTCAATTGTGTGTAACCCAATAGGATTATATTATGTTGGCAATGAGTCCGATCAAATCGACCCTCATAAGATATAAGCGGACTCTAGCAAGCCATTATGTCTACCCAATTAACATAACGTAAGAGTTCACGTTTTCAATGGTACACTTCCATTTTTCCCTTTGTCTCACGATGTTATATTGAACACAAGTCATGGTCCACGTCAACTTGTATTTGTTCAATGCTTTCTCGATATTGAGTATAATGATAATCCAATCGCATTGGGGTATGGCCATACACTTTCATCATTATCACTCATCGAGGGGTCCAAGCAAAACATCTCTCTTTCGAGGGACAAATTTCATCTCAACTTATCATCCTTCCCATCATGAATTCGATCATGCCAAAGATAGCCTTTATGAATATCGTGTTAAGATATCGTTTGACTAAAATCAAACATAACTTTCATCATATGTAAGGTCATGATAATCTCAGGTCTAGGGACTAAATGAAGTGACCATATGAGATTTAATTATGACATTTTGATCATGACATAAATCTCATACAGGTCAAGTCCAGTCACTTGTTCACTAACAAGTACCCATAAATTTAATGTGCATCTCTATGCATATAATCATCATATGATTATCCATTAACATTTATACTAATTATTCACTTAATAATCAGGGACGGAGATTATTACAATAAATATGCAAAATATATAATAATTAAATAATAAACTTTTTCTATAATAAACGATAAAGATGATACATGACGGTTTTAAGTTAAACATAACTAAAGCCTAGGGCATTACAACAACAGAAACTTTAGAGAGAGAGAATGCAGTGAAGATAGAGAGAAGAAGAAGACTTACAAATGACACTGTTAAGTTCCTTTTATACTCCCATGCAACATGTGCAAGGCACATGTTGAGACACTTGTCAATCATCAAAGCAAGGTGCCAACCACCCCCAAAGTTAGTGAAATTATACTGTTCAACCTGTCACATCTATTATAGTGGCGGTTATGGTAGGACCCAGGCTTGGCGGCCTAAATTTCACCCAATGCTACCAAACACGCAAATCGCCCGGGCGACCACCAAGGGAAAGATAGCAGTCGTCAGGTCGCCGTCAATCCTAACCTTCTTTTAAGCGAGATTCCCGCCTCTCGACCCTATTATCTTGAGCCACTAATAATTAGGTTATGCTTCTCGCTTGGCCGTGCCTCTCACTTAGTCTTACTCTCACATGTCGGTTTACATATGTCGCTTTATCAAACATGTCGCCTCATCATTTTGGGCCTACTTTTGATACACGGACTAAACATATTTGGCCCATTTTAACATATTGAGCCTAATTTATTGTTCAGACTCAAATTCATTTTTCATAATCACATCAGATATGAAATAGACCGCAAATTCAAGCATGATCAAGAGAAAAAGTGCATGCACTTAACTTTGGTATCACTCCTAACTCAAAAATCCAAGCAATCTTGATTTTCTAGATCAGGCCCCGTCTTGATGCAGGCAAGCCAGAAGTTGAATGAATGAAAACATATTAAAATTATAATAGGATTTTTTTTCAAAAGTAAATAGCATCAAGATTGAACAAAAAAAAAAAACAAAAAATGGCAAAAGATCAAAGCCTAGTTCTGTGAAATTTGAGGCCATAGGCAAGTTAATTTATCGGGGCCCTTTAATTCCTTCAACGAAACTTGGGGAGAATTTTATTAATGAAAATACTGAGTTTTGGACTTGGACAACTAGATTTGTTATTTAGATTGAGTTGAAATAATTGCAAAAGAAATACAAAATAATATAATAAATTTTTTTGTAATAGTTACAAGTAATTTAAAGAAATATTTTACTAAATTTTAGTGATAAATGCCAATAATTTAATGAAATATTTAAATAATATTGAAGTAATTACTGTAAATAATTCATTATGATATATTGTAAAAAGAAATTCAAATTTAGTAATTAGGGTTAGAAAAGAATTGAAGGAAAACCCATATATATATACTAGTAAAAGCTCATGTCCAAGGACACGTGTATTTTTTATTTTTTTTAATTAATTTTTTTTTTAATTTTAAAAAAAAAAAATTTTAAGGGCAAAATGGGAAAGGGACAACTTAGTGAGGGCAAAATGGAAAATTCGACAGATGAAACTGTTCATAGTACTGTAAATAGTGGAGGTGTGATTTTATATATACTAGTAAAAGCCCGTGTCCAAGGACAAGTGTTTTTTTTTTTTTAATTAATTTTTTTTATTTAAAATCTTTTTTTAAAGGGCAAAATGGGAAAGGGACAACTTAGTGAGGGCAAAATGGGAAATTTGGCACTTGAAACTGTTCATTGTACTGTAGCAAGGAGAGGTGCCATTTATAATATATACTCCCTCCGTCCCAATAATTACTTTACCATTTTAGGCCCGGCACGCAAATTAAGGGTGAAGAAAATGTTGCGAGTGTAATAGTAAAATAGGTTAGAGAATGAGTGGAGAAAATAGTAAATTTGAAAAATGTTGTGAGTGTAATAGTGAAATAGGAGAGAGAATGAGTGGAGAAAATAGTTAAGATTCTTTACCAAAAAAGAAAAGGTGAAGCTTCTAACGGAATGCCATTTTGAGTAAAAGGTGAAGTTATTAATGGAGAGGTACGAGAAAAAAACAAAAAACTATACGCAGGGTTCGAACATGGGATGGGAGGATCGAACAACCGGCACTACAACTATTGTTTGAAAATCTGTGTTTTTCTATATTTATAGAAACAATACTCCCTCCGTCCCCGAACAATTTTCACACTTTCCCTTTTGGGCGTCTCAAAACTTACTTCACACATTTAAAACTTACCTAAAATGGAAAGGAATCTTTATTATTCCCTCCACTCATTCTCTCTCCTACATTATTTTAATACTCACAACACCATTATAATTTACTATTCTCTCCACTCATTCTCTCTCCTATTTTATTTTCACACTCACAACACTTTTAATATAATACTCCCTTCTTAAAACCAGTGCAAACAGTGTTTGTGAAGTAAGTTCCGGGACGGAGGGAGTATAAAATTGGAAGCTTAAACTTGACTAAAATTTTGGAGGTCCTAAATGACCACCTCACTCGGCTTACAATAGAATCAGGTCTAGAAGAGCAATACTAAGATTATAAAGAAAGGTTACAAAATTTCGGTTACAAAATGTATTGGCAATTATTGATTGAATATTCAACTAATGAATATTGGGGCATTCAAACACAACATTCATTCAAACATTTTCAAATCATTTTATAATCTTACTTTTATAAACTTTTTCTTTTTCTTTTTTGTAACTTTAATATTACTTGTGACAAAAACATTATTATTTAGAACTATAAGATGGTAAATTGACATCTCCAAAATTAAGGAAGTTGAATGATCCTCGTTAACTCTATATGGTTTCGTCGTCGAATCCAGACCATGCTAGCTACTACCGTTATCTTGTGTCCGTTTGTTTCGGCTTATTTTAAATGACTTTTGCTAGCTACTACAGTTATGTTGTGTCTGTTTGTTTCGATTTATTTTAAATGACTTATGACTTTTGACTTTAATTAATTTAAAATTTGAGTAACCTACATCTCTGTTTATTTTATTTCTTTCTTGCATTCTTCAATCAATTCAATTCTTTAACTTTCTTTTATTTTCTTATTATCATTTAATATTACAAAAATAAATTATTTATTTTGGGCTCATTTTTTTTTACTTTTATAAGCATAAATAAATTAACAAAAGAGAAAAAAAATATACAATATATAAATAAAAATTAATTTTGAATTCAAACTATATCCTTTATTATATTTCAATAAATTAAATTTTCGTATTTACTAATATTTAATTTCAATATATAAATGTAAATTTATAATTATTTAAATTATTTCTTTTAGCTTTAGCGCAAACATTCATATTTATTTATTTGCAAATAATATTTTTTTCTTGAAAAAAATCAAAACGAGTATTATATATTAAATTAATCAATTATTAATCAATAAGTTATCAACTATAGCTATAAGTTATCAGTTATCAGCTGCAACAAACGAGTTATTAATCAATCAACTATAAGTCATTAAGCAAACATTTATCAACTATTAGCTAGCTATAAGTAATTAGTCAGCAACTACGACAAACGAATATGTTAGGTTATTTGGATCACATACACATTGAAGCTTTTGTACTCCTTGCGTGTCAAAATAAATGTCTAAAAATATTCAAATTTATTTTTGATTAAATGCAAATTAAATTTTTTTAATACATTTTTTTGGGACAAAGAGACATCAATTTTTAATAATATATTGTATACCACTAATAATCTAATGATTATACATTATTTATGTCATCATCATATTTCATTTCAGTCCTACCCTAATTATTCAATTTTGTTGGATCAATAGTAAGGCTTATAATGCCATAAATCAACATTGTCCAATTATAATTCTCACTAGATTAGATTTGGATCAGATCTAATTTATTTAAACTATAATTTGTTCTAGAAAATAGTAGATTTTGTCAAAGTTGGATCTAAGGAGAAAGATTGAAAAAATACCATAAACTAGCAAAAATAAATGGAAAAATTGCACTTTACTATCATTAATCTCATATTAAGTTGTAATGTAAAACCTAAAACTTCAATTTTTTGCAATTTAATACATTATATACACAATTTATTGAGATTGAAGACCAAGTGGATAACACCTTATCGAAAGTTAACAGAATAGATGAAAAAGATAATGAGCATCTTTTAAATTTATATTTTTAACCTATTGATGTGCCCATGAAAATAATTAGATCCAATTACACCGAAAAGGCCCAATAAATATGTTTCGGGCTCAAGCCCATATGTGGGTTGACTACTTGGCTATATATACTCCCTCCCACCATTTACAATGTAAGGACTCTCTCTCTCTCTCTCTCTCTCTCTCTCTCTCTCTCTCTCTTTTTCCTCTCTCTAGAAATGTTTTGTGATAACCTCTGTATGATTTGTTATGGATCGGATTGATGATTCTCACGCCAGAGAGTTTTGAATGGAAAGGCCCCCCTCCCCTAACGATATCTTATTTTGTAGGTCTCATATTATATCGGACCCGAGGGACATTCATTCGAGACATATAGCTTTGCCACCTCCGGTAAGCCATTTTTCATGGTAGCATCACCTATTTAATTTAATTATTTTTCTGTTAACTACACGAACAATTTAACCCCTTCCAAGCACCAACCCCTCCCTATAAAACATACTAATCCCTAAAAAAAATTAAGTATCCATCATCCAGATTCCAAGGTTAGACCTTTTCATTTACCAAAAATAAGATTGTCATAGATAATAGAAAACAAAAATAGGAAAAATTAAACTTGAAAAGGAACACCCAAATTTGTTTGGCTCGTGATAGTTGATAATGTAATAATATCACCAAAAAATTAAATAAATCCGAATGGTGAGGAATCCAAGGATGGATAGTTTGGAAAATGAGGTTACCCTACCATATTTCACTTGCAAGTATCCCGTCTCCCTTACAAAGGGATTTGGGGTGGTGTAATTTGATCGTACATCAATTTTGGTGATTTTGGTGAGGTAAGAGTAGTCTAATTTGATCGTACATCAATTTTGGTGATTTTGGTGAGGTAAGAGTAGTCTTATTCGACAGACTAAAAATAATAAATCGAGTAAAATGATAAAAAACGTATAAATAAAACCTAAAAGTAAAAGTCATCGAAATGCTAATGAAAAATAAACATTGCGGTCCATCAAAATCAAACTGTGATGCACATACCCCGGTTCCTAGAAAAAAATTACACTCACAAATACCCGCCGTTTTTTTAGCGCGGGAATCCGAGGTAGTGAATGACTAGGATTAGGAGAAGGAGATAATTGCGTGAGGAGCACCCCACA
Source organism: Adenophora triphylla var. japonica (assembly GCA_022495995.1). Lineage (NCBI taxonomy): Eukaryota > Viridiplantae > Streptophyta > Magnoliopsida > Asterales > Campanulaceae > Adenophora > Adenophora triphylla. Next base: position 20,544 of record JAFEMH010002171.1, on the reverse strand, counting down.
AGAATGTGAAAAGTGGGGGTCCCATGTGAGGGGACAGATTAACCAATTGGATCGTCAAATTGCCAGCCCCAAAGTGGACAATCTCATGTGTGTTTTTGCAGATGTACACACAAATTAACATGGTCATGCTTTTCCTAGATTATATTTTGGCCTTTTTTTTTTTTTTTTTTTTTCCATCAGATCTGGGCCTCGACTTGCGCTTTAATAAATCACGCCACATAGGCTATGTATGGCTCACCAGATTAAGTTATTTCCATTTATAATTTTATTACTCTTTATTTTAAAATAAATATCATATTTAATTTGTCAATATTTTTAATAGTGTATTTTATCATTTATAAATTATTTGTACAATCTTAAGTTACACTGATTTATTTTTTAATTTAGAAATGCGATATTTATTTTTACACATTGAAAAAGAAAACTGCCAGACACAGACAGAGAGAGAGAATATTGATCTCCTTATTTCCCTTTATTTTACGGGTTTGCCTAAAATTTAATTAGGCCAGTATTTATATTTACTTTGATTCTAAGTATTAATTTTATTTTAATATACGTGGACAATTTAATAAAACTTTGACCATATTTTATGAAAATATAGATATTACTTTGTGATTATAAAAATTGCTATTGTGATATCTAAGTTTTCTTAAAATTATGATTAAAGTTAAAATGAGTTGACCATAAAAATCAAATCGAACAAAATTTTTGTGACAGAGGGAGTATTCATTTGACTTGATATATGATATACAAGTTAAAATAATTATCTTGAGTTGTTAAAAAATATGGACACAAATAAATTATTATTCATAAAAGAGTTTATTTTGAATGGAATGAAGTATGTATTTTCATAAGAAACGGTAATAGGTTCATTTATCATCAAAGGGTGTGGTTCATTTTTTATATGTGCATCTTATAATAGATTAATTGATAAAAAGCAAAATATAGAATAAAATATATCCTATACGTTTTCAATATTTTAATGATTGCATAAAAATGATAAATAATTATTAAAAAAAAAAAGTCAAAAAGAGAGAAAAAGTGCAACTCATTAATAAACCACTAAAATAAATCACGAGTGTGAACAAGACCTTAGTTACCACTTACCATTGTGTTTATTTAAGATTAATGCAATCTATACCCAAATGAGTTTAGTTTTATTTATATTAAAGTGTTGCATATTTCATTAATAAATAATATAAAATGTATGATTTAGTGGATTTCATTGGTAAATTATGTGAATATGTTATTTTCCTTAATTTAAATGTATTGAAAGTTGCTGTTATTTTCAAAGATCAAGAGTTTTCTTCATTCAAATATATTCGGTCAAAGTAATTTTTATTGATTTAATTATTTTATTGAAAAAAAAATTAATTTGACCAAAAAAGTCAAAAAATATTCCTTTTTAACGGAGCGGGATATTGTTAAACTCGCTTTAGGTAAAAATTACCTTTGAAACTTTTGGTCAACTAATAGAAATTTTATTTATGAATATCCAATTTTCTAATTTAGATTACAAATAGTTTTGAAGTTCATGTTTAACTTAAATATACTATTTGATATTGTTGATACAAAAATCAATGGTTAAATTAAGTCCGTGATCATAAATCCATATATTGTGGTAATAATTAATACAACAAGAACAAAAATCATTTCATTTTTTATCTTTACATGAATGATGATTGCAAAGACTGGTATTGAGAGTAATTAAAATGAAGGACTAGAAATAAAAAATAATAAAAGTGGAAAAAAATCACTAGTTTTATTGTAACGCATCATCATACGCTCCCTTGGTGCATCATTTTGATGTGAAAATGTTTTCAAACATATTATATTTTATTATGGAACTTTAAATGTTTTTCATTAATCAATTCAGAATATGTCTATTTTGGCATACAAGTGCAGTATTTCGATAAGAATACATGTCAAAATGCAAGCATTTTCAGTGTAAAAGCACGAATATTAAAAAGAAATTGCGCAACACAATTCATATTTTTACCACAATGCTTGTTGATGACCTATTACCCGAGCATGCTAAAAGTTGAAATATATGTGAGTGCGAACAGAGCCAAACCACACCGTAAGAGGATGTGTGGTCTAGATTTGTAGATTCAGATAAGACAAACTACATAATATTTATGATCAAGTCAATACGAATAGAAAATTGAGAGATGACTATATGATCAAATAAACATAGGGGTTTAGGAGTTTAGTGAACCTTTTATTAGAACCCACCATTTCGAAATTGTCTTTCTTCTTGAATGAGCTATACATTTTGTTATATAATGGCTAATATTTTACTTGGATCGTGGGTAGAAGCCATAAATATCTCACTTAAGTTGTCTTGAGTGGATGTTTGTCTGCTTCTCTGTGTTTCCGTCGTATCAGGAGAGTCATCGTGTTTCTCTTTTTTTTTTTTTTTTTTTTTTTTTTTTTTTTTTTTTTTTGATATCAGGCTCCCGAACTTCGGGACCAATCCCAGACCACTGCGGCCTCGCATACGGGCGGAGGTAAATCGCGGGATGCGTATGCAACAGGGGTGGCAAAGACTTTATCTCCAGGAAGAGGAGCCCTCCTACAAGGCAATTACATCACTATTACATCACCAAATGGTGCTCCAAATTACTCACTCTTACAACACCAGTTTGGCTGCCCACTGCTTCTCGCCAAGATTCGAACTCCCCACACCGAGGTCTGGCCCAACAATCTTTCCTTAACTCGCACCTTTGCGGATGGGACTCCAGGCTCACGAAACCCTAAGAAAGAATTAAACCACAAGATTCCCCCCAAGGGGAATCGAACTCGTGACCTCCCCGAAGGGAAGCCACTACAATACCATCAGGCCAGGAGACCATTGGTTCATCGTGTTTCTCTTACCAATGTAAAATGCTCAAATTTATGAATTATTTAAGTTGTAGACCGCTAATAGTTATCATCAGCGGTATGATGCATGGAACAAAAGACATGTAATCCCGAATTTCACAAGAAAAAGATTTTATTTCCTTCGCGGGGTGCACTAGCATATCTGTTTTGTAAGATTAAGCAAGATTTTTTCAAGAAATTCCAACTTTACCCTTCATCTCTCGTGATGAATCACCCGAATATAATAAACTGACATTTGAATAGTAAACGTGTCATATTAATCTCCCGCGCGTATTTAAATTTTCAAATGTAACGGTAAATTAGTATTCACAAGCAGTATGTATATATACATACATACACATACAGAGCTAAAATAAACAGAAACCGAAACACGAACATACTTGTATCAAATAAACAATGAATTGCAAATAATCATATACTATTTATAAAACAATTCATATTTATAAAAGTTTCACTCAATGAATGGTGGAAAATGTCATTACTAACCACTCAAAATAGTAGCTATATCTAACATCTTGTCCCATTTATGCCTAATTTATTCATCAATGGTTAATGCTACAACATTGCAATAAAAATAAGTGTGCCACTAATTAACATCTTAATATTTACATTAGAATTGTAACACCACTATGGTAATACAAAGTTTTTTTTTTTTTGGGTTAGCACGTGAATAGATCTGTGAGAAACGAGGTTAGAGGATTTTCCTAAACAAGACTTTACATGAGAGATGTGACCTTATTTAAATGTCTGACTAATCCAAAAATTAAAATCATAAATAAAAAAAATAAATTAGAGAAAAACATCCTACTCCCACAAGCTGCTCTGCTCTGCTCTGCTCTGCTCCGCTCTGCTCCTCCTTCCCTACATACCCTCTTCGGCGAAGGATCCAATGCAATTAGTAAATCTCTCTCTCTCTCTCTCTCTCCTCTTTCTCTCACACACAGTCACACACACAACAAAAAGAAATGGAAAAGAAAGAAGATGGTGACATGATCATGATTATATTCTTTGGGGGAACAGAGCTTATTAATTGTTTTTATATCCTCCTTTATTTATAATCTCAGCACCATCTTTTTTTTCTTTCTCATCAACCAAAAAAGAAATTTATTTTCCTTGTTTTCAGAGCTACATATCACCTTAACTAGTCTCTTTCATCTTTCTCTCTTCTTTTCCGACTCAAACTTCAATTCTTTTCACTCTATTACACTTAATCAGTGCTTTTTAAGATCTGAATTTGATTAACTTCACATGGGTATTATTTCTAATCCTGAATTTTCGCTTTCTGGAAAGGATTTGAACGTTTCCATGGAAAACTGCAAGTCCAATAATTCCCATGATCAGATGATCAAGAAAGAAGAAGAGAGCTCTGTTTTTCCAGCATTGAAGATCGAATTGCCGGCGTTGAAGAATGGTGGAAATGAAGATCATGAAGAAGAAGATGGGTACAAGACGCCGACGTCAGAGGAACATAAGATTCCGGTGATCTTCATTTGTCCACCGGCTCCAAGAGCACCCAAGTCGAAACCAATTAAGCGAAAGCTCTCGTCGGCTGCTTGTCGCCGGAATCTGATGATAGTTGATTTTTCAGGTGACATTGAAGGTATCTTTTCGCGGCCGGCAGATCTTGGCGGCATCATCAAGAAAGTCAAACGTACATGATGTCAGCATCTAGTTATTTGATGTCATTAACTAGATACATAATTTTATTTTTATTTTTGAAAAAAATGTTATGTGAGGGTTAATTTTAATTACATTTTGAAGGGGGAATTATTAGTTAGGATTTCCATAATTCAATGGTTTTTCTATATTAGTGGAAATTCCCATAATATATAGTGTCATTCTATCAATGACAAATGTTGTTGTCAACAATTAACTAATTATTAATGAAATATCTTATTTCTATATTTGCTTTTATTTTACAATCCTCCAATTTCTATTATAATTCATATTTGTATATGTTGGAGAACACAATTTTTTTTTATTTATAACAGGAATCGACTTTTCGATAAATTGTAAATTTTATTAATTATTTACATGAAGATGTTGATTTGGGGTAAAGAAGACATCAAAAGTTTGTATCTTTGGTTCATTTGATGACATTCTGTAATTTTTAAAATATTTATGCTAACTGTAATTCTCTTTATAGTTGACTTTTTACTACCTCTTTTCACTACCTCAAATACACACAAACACCCTCTTTTAATTTATTTCTTTTTAAGGAGTAAGATTGTAGTCAACTAGTTATTGACTTGAGATATAAGGACACTTATCTGGAGGAGGGGGCATTGACTTGCCTCATAGATGCAAACATCCTTCTTGTTCATTGACTTGAGATTGATGTGCCACAGAGGTGGAATTTGTGGATATAGAAAGTGGAGTTGGGATCGATTTGACTTATGATCGATCTCGTTCATAATTTATATTTATAGTACTATTTATGGTTTTTTCAAACCTTTTGCGTCTCGTATCGTTTACACCTTATTTATACGTAATTCATTGATTAAATATTATCCGTTAATCTTGTCTCTAACTTACAATCAGAAATTAGAGAGACATATCCAGAGGGAGGAGGCATTGACTTGCATCTTAGATGCAAATTGGTTTTACCAAAACTTAGGCTATATTCTTCTTTAATTTAGTTCAGACAGTGATCACTTGTTATTGGCTCTATTTTTTTACTGTTTTCTTTCACAAAGGAAAATGGAAGTTTTCATTGCTTCTACCATGCCCACTATACTTTCATCATCATCTAAGTTAAATACTCCCACAATCCGTACCAAAAATAATCTTTCCTTTTTTTTATATTACGAAATAACTTTGAGTAATAATTTTAGGTTATTTAGTTATACAAATGCAAATCTAAAATTTAAAATTGATACACCATTAACCAGTGGCGGACGCAGGAAATTAAGGAAGGGGGGCCAAAATTTTTTGGAGCAAAGGATTGAAGATGGGGGTTCGGGGGCAGCGCCCCCGAAATTTTTTTTTTTGGCAATTTTTTCCACATGCAATACAACTTTAGTGCAACTAAAATAATCTAAGCAACAAGCTAACTACATACCTTTTTTTTTACATAATGCCATAAAATTATCTCTATTGCTGAACCAATCATCTGAATGAGACGATCAAACACACTAGTCCTTTTGGCTTCAAAAGATTTCCAATGGAGATGACATTTATATATTGTAAATGCTGCAACCGTTTAGCCTCTATTACCGGTGGTGACATTTCCATCGTTCGTCAGTCCGTCTCGAGTCTCGTATACAATCCTTTAATTTTCTTTTTGCTATTCTAATTCTATTCGCCGAAAATTTATTTATACTATGTACGATACTACATCGTTTAGTGTAAAATTAAAAAAAAAAAAAAAAAAAATCAAGCAGGGCCAACTGGCCCCCCTTGCACCTTACTATGTCCGCCCATGCCATTAACCAGGGGCGGACCCAGGATTAAAATGGAGGGGTTCACAAATTACATTACCTAAAAATTTCAAAAAAATAATTATTTTTTACATTAATACCTACCTCGATTCTTCCTTTTTTGTCAAGGAGGTGGCCTGAAATTGTAAATGGGGGGGGGGTGGTGCACTTAGTATTTTTTATTTTTTTTTTACTGTCAACATTAAAAAAGAGGGATTCACAACCACCCCTTTACCAAAGCCTGTCCGCCCCTGCCATCAACTATATTATCAAGTTTTAGATTTTTATTAGGATATTTAAATCAATTTAAAATTATTGATCAAAGTTCATTTGTAATAAAAAAAGTGATAAAGATCATTTTATAAAAAAGGAAATACACTTCATATTTTACCATACAGGACATGATACAAGTAATAAATTACTGCAACTGCATGTTCTCTGCCTAAACATAGCTTATTCTAATTTAAGTGTACTTAACTAAGCTAAACAATTGCCTAACGCATATCATGTTGCTCCCCTCTCTCTTTCTCTCTACAACTTAAAAAATTACCATCCTTTCTAAAATAAATATTTATAAAATAAAATAAAATAAAATTGCAATTATAATTCCTGTTAGTGTTCTTAAAATGCCAATTGTTATATGTCAAAATCTTACAAAAGATGCATTTTTTCTTAAGCTTAGAAAAAACGTGTTTTGATTTCCCCGCTAGTGTCATTGTTAAAGTAACAAAGTGTCGATGCATGTATTATTAAGTGACAATGTAAAAAAGTGTCACTGTTAGTGTGTCAGTGCATTATTATTAAGTGCTAATTTTTTTTTTATCGGATGTCCCAGAAGGGACATTATTATTAAGTGCTAATGTTAGTGTAACAAAGTGACAGTGTAAAGATTGTCAGTGCATGTATTATTAAGTGTCAGTGTTAGTTTAACAAAGTGTCAGTATAAAGAGTGTCATTGCATGTATTATTAAGTATCAGTGTATAGTAAAAAAGTGTCAGTGTTAATATAAAAAAGTGTCAGTGTGAAGAGTGTCAGTGAATATATTATTAAGTGTCAGTGTAAAAATAATTTTTCCTTAAACTTAAAAAAAATACATTTTTTATGAGAACAACTCTTATTATATATCATCTCATATGTAGTTTAAAAATGAGCACGCACGATATAGAAGATGATATTAAATTAATGATGACCTAAATCTGGCGGATCATATTCAATCCTCATATCAATAAAATCTAGACAAAAAACAAAGACAATCCCCTAAAATAGACAAATTTACTACTATTGTTCATGTCACCTCACCTCAAGCTTACACAACTTTTAGATTACGACCGATCTTATGAAGTATGCCCAATTTCCAATACATTAACCCCAACTTCACAAATACTGCCCCCGCTGGTTTAAATCCTTTTTATCTATTCCCACAAAGCTCATCACCACCAGAAATTGTTACAAAGCTACTACCCGTGTCTGGCGCCACGTTTTTTTTTTTTTTTTTTTTTTAAATTTAAAAAAAAATTAATTTTTTTAAGGACAAAATGGGAAAGGAATAAAATAGTGAGGGCAAAATGGTAAAACATCCACTTGGTACTGTAGAGAGTACTGTAGCAAACCCATGTATGATTTATAATATAGATTTTTTTAAGCGACAAAATGGAAAAGAACAAAATAGTGAGAGACGAAAATGATAAAACACCCACTTGGTATGTAGAGAATCGTAGCAAACTCAGGTATGATTTATAATATAGATGTTTGTAATGACAAAAAATTTTATACCTACACATCAATGTTTTATTAATACTGTTTTACCTTCAAGTATTTTTGAAACATATATAAATGTGATTTGTAATCCAATAATTCATTTTGGCCACCTTAATTTTTGTGAGATGTGTGATAGAAATTTATTGGGTCCACAGATTGTTAATTATATCTTGGAGTCTCACAAAATTTAATGTGCTTAAATCTTGAAGGAAAATAATAAATTTAAGAATGTTATAAAACTTGGTTTACAAAATAAAATAAGGTGTTATCATTTTATTGGTGCTTTTAATTAATGTGTGACGGGCTCACAATTGATTCAAACAATAAAATATCGTCACCTCATTTTATAAAACATTTTATAAACTTCTTTTGTCATCCGAATTGTGAAAGCTAAGTACATGCTCCAAATCCCAACATCTATATATTTCTATAAAATATATACGCAAAAGATATATTTTAGTTGTCCTTAAATAATTAGCAAATATCACAATGAAAATGAGACTTATCTGCTATACTCACAACAATTATCAACTTATTTTATTTTCTCTTTTTATCTAATCATCTACACCCACAACACATTATTCTTTTCATTAATGCGCTGGCCATGCAGGGAGGCGATGTCATTCCCTCTAAGCATTTGGTGGGGATCAACCACACTTCCGCGTCAGGGTTTCGCTTAACTCTAACCATCAGGTTAAGATCCCGCGTGCGTGCGTGTTAAGTCCATTTGAATATATTATTATGGGACGAAAAAAGTAGATAGATTTGTACGGGACCACACAGCAAGGACCACACAACAAGGTATAATTTGGCCGACAGCAATATGCATAATCCTTAAGCACAAGTCATACCTGAATTACAGTCTACGCAATTTTGGTGGGTGTTTTGGCCTATATTGTTGTTTGTAATTGTTTTTTTTTTTTTGTTTGTTTTTTTGTTATGACTCAAGAAGATAACCAGAACATGAAAGCAACAACCTAAATATGCATGGTGTCACTTGCTAATTAAGTTTGTTTGGTATGTCTTTCAAATTTCAAAATTTAAATTTTACATACATATTAGTATCAGTACCTACACTTTAGTCATGAACAATATGTTAACAAATTAAAATCACTATCTCTCAAGACTCTTTTCCATATATAGTCCGAAAACAATACTCCATCCGTCCCAAAATTTATCTTTTCAATTTTTTTGTGCTTTAACACAAAGTTACTTTTATCAATAATGTTATGTTAATTTAATTATCCTAATGAAAATTTTAAAATTATTATTGATACACAATGATATGTATTATAAATAACAATTTTTAGATATTCATTAGAATAATTAAATTAACATAAAATTATTTTTCAAAGTATCTTGTTTTTAAAATTTAAAAAATAGGAAAATCATTATGAAAGATAGGGAGTACGAGAAAACGATACTTAGAATAATTTTAAAACCTAGATGGAGATTAACAGACCTTTGCATATAAACGAAGTTGAACATCGAAAAAAAAATTCGTTATTTCGATATTTTTCTTAGAAAGTTCTCAACATGTCGTGTATTATCATGTGAATGCAATTGATTTGTGTTTTTGTTTTAAAAAGAAAAAAACCCTTATTACTACTCCTTTACACTTGAATATTTGTTGTTTGATTTTTATGATAAATTTAATTGAAATTTGACAATTAATTATAAATAATTAATTATTCACATAAAATTCGACAAACTTTTATTGATGTAGATTGAAATATTGACAATAACAATTTTATAATTTTATAATTAATTAGGATGATTATTTAAATTTCTCATAAAGCTTTGATAAAAATCTAATTAAGTTGACCATACATAGAATTCAAATCAAACTTGAGCACTTAATTATCAAATTAAAGAGGCGTTGGTGGCCTCCCGAAGGGGAGGTCACCGGCTCGATTCCTCGAGGGGAGTTTTACGCTGGTTTAATTCTACCTTGGTTCGAGGGTTCTTTGGCGAGCGCGTCGTGTAGTTAAGGAAGCTGGCATTCTTTGGGCTTGTATCCTCAGTGTGGGGAGTTCGAATCTTGACAGAAGCAGCCCATTGGTGTTGTAAGAGTGATGTAATTGCCTTATCGACAGGGAGCGGTACAGAGCAGTAATTGGTGATGTAAGAGTGATGTAAATGCCTTGTAGGAGGGCTCCTTGGGGCTCGGAGTATAAGGAATGCCACCCCACAGATAGCAGAACATCGGGATTTACCTCCACCAGGTATCCTGTCTGGAGTGCGCAGTGATCAGGGATTAATCCAAGGAGGCGCAGGTATTAAAAAAAAAAAAAAAAAAAAAAAAAAGAGGCAGTGTAAATTGGAGACCAAGTAACAATTTTTTGTACTACACTATTAGGCACCGATATATTAGGTGACTAGATACTATTATTAGGACCAACGTTATGACGAATCTATTTAAATAGATCAATCATCGGATCAATAGTAGTGGAATCCATTCAAAATTTCTAATACATCAACCATTGAATCGATAGTGGTAAAGAGTGTGAGAGATAAAAAATGGAGTATAAATCTTATGTATCACTTATGCACCACACTTGTATCCAGGGGCGAATTCAGTTGTGCGCCAGAAAAGGCATCTGACGCACCTGAGTTTTTAAAAAAAAATTAGCGAGTATTTATAAAAAAAAAAAAAACTATAGGGATGCAAACTGTTATCTGATAGTGTATTTATTGAATTTTCTTCTGATGGGATTAGGGGTATGACGGTAATCTGAGAGGGGATGGTTTGGGGAGAGCAATGGCGGCCATGGGAATGGGGCTAAGATGAAGGAAGAAAGATGGAGGTAGACGAAGATGTGGCCCACATCATGTGGGTTTTTTTTTTTTTTGATTTAGGTTGGAAACTGGGAAATGGGGGTTTCTTAGGAGTGGGAAATGGGGGTTTCTTAGGAGTGAAGGTTAATTTGCAAATAACTATTTTAATTTTAGGCCCCTCAATATTTGTGCGAATTATTTTTAGGTTTCTTCTTTTGATAGTATTCACTTTTACCCCTTTTAATTTTCACATCAGCAAATTTGACCAAGTCAGTCCCAACTCATCAATTTTATCAATTTTATGACGTTAGCATCTTTGCTACATAGGGAGATTTAACCGCAATTTGGACGAAAATGAGACGAGAAGGGCGACATGGTAAAAATTTTATCTTACAATTTTTTTATAAAAATGATGCATATTATTTGTATTTAAAAAAATGATGCATATTATTTTATCTTGCAATTTTTTTTTATATTGCATTAAATTTTGAACACTCTGACTCTAAATTTTAGATACGCCACAACTTGTATCATTATTGATTTAATGATTTATATGTTTTAATGACTTAATTATAACGGTAGTCCTAATAATTGAAAATCATTGTAGATTACTAGTCATATAAAGTAAGATATATAAAATGGTTAAAAATTTAGATCTCTGGAAATTGGTACAAAATGGTAAAGAAGATATGAAATTTGTAAGTTGGTATTGGAAAAGGCTAAACTTACAGTAAATGAAAGTTGGGGGAATTGCATTTTTGGTCCCAAAATTTAAAATTTAGGGGTGTTCACAATGTAGATTCCAAACTTTCACTATTAGTATAATTTTTCTAACTAGTTTTTGTTAGAAAAATCTGTTAAACAATAACGTGCAAGTCACGTGTCATTTAACGGAGGATGATTTTAAACAAGAATTCTTTCATTGCTGTTTTAATGCAAACCGGATGAAAATGAATAGCCAAAATAAAAAATACTACTCCCTGGTCCAAAATAACTGTCGTTTTTTAACTTTTCACAGATTTTAATAAAGACAATTGTTACCTCAATTTAATGATAAAAGTATCAAGATTGTCCATTATTTCATTTCTCTCTCATTATTCCCTCAATTTAATGATAAAAGTATCAAGATTGTCCATTATTTCATTTCGTTTTTTAACTGTGTGTGTGTGTGAGTAGTGAAAATGAAAAAAAAAACCCAACACAATTAATAAAAAAAAATAAGTTTCAATGCAGGGATAAAATAAGAATTTGAATGCTTTTTACCCCAAAAGCGACAATTATTTCGTACCAAACATTTTGTTCAAAAGTGGCAGTTATTTTGGACCGGAGGGAGTAATATCCATAAATATAAAAATTGATAATTTATTATAATAACATTTTAAAATGAAAAAAAAATTATATATCTTTGAAAAAAAACAATTTTTATTTATATATGATTACATTAAAAATTATTTATATGTAATGGCATTTAACTAATTAAAATGTATTTTTTTTCTTTTCTTTAAACACAAATAAAAGTATTGTAGATAATTAAATGTGCAATACTTTAACAAACCCACAATCATCTCCACCGGAACAAACACCTACCACCTTCCGTCCATCCACCCACCACCTCCATTTACCACCGCTAATCACCACTGCTAACCACCAATCACCATCGTCCAACACCACCATTCCGATACCATCATTCCAACACCACCATTCCCACCACCACCAAAATAAAAAACATCTTCGTTTCTATACTTGTGTTGAATGGAATAATCTAGGAAGGATGAGGGAGGGGTGGCCGAAGCTGAGGGAGGGATGTGTTGCCGACGAAGAGGGGAGGGGGTGAACGAAGGTTGAGGAGAAAAAAAGAGAAGGGAAAGGGAGAGTTTTTTATTTAGGGCTCTATATCTCTCCATATGAAAATATCAAAAGTCATGTGACAATTTCAAAAACATACTCCGTTAAATAATACGCGATTTACACGTAACTATTTAATGGTTTTTTTTTTTTTTAACAAATCTTATTAAAAACCCTAACATACAAACCTAACAACAATTTCAAACCCTAAATTATAAATAGTGAAAAATTAGAGTTCACATTGTGAACAATTCCTAAAGTTTGGGGGTTCAAAATGCAATTTCCCCATCCAAGAATTCACATTTCTAGTCATGCGTTAGTTGACCTTTATTTTATCTTTAATGTTCTTTTCAGATTTCAAACTCACGAGACAACCTAATTAATTAAACTAAGACCCATGTTACACCATCCATAATATAATAATGCACCACTCAAATAATTGATGATCAACAACTACTAGCAACATCATATTCTAAATCTCTGTTTTTTCGTGCAAAAACCTTATTTGTGAATGTACTACTCCCTCCGTCCCATACTAAGGGTCCTTGGGGGGAATTTCAAGCTTCTTAAGATTTTTTTTTTTAAAAAATGAATAAAAGTTAAATGTGAAATAGGAAATACTCCCTCCGTCCCAACAATTGCTTCATCCTTTTTGTCCGACACGCATATTATGGAAATGGGCGGGAAAAAAAAATGTTGTGAGTGTAATTTGAAAATAGAAGAGAGAATGAGTGGAGGGAATAGTAAATTATAATGGTGTTGTGAGTATTAAAATAATGTAGGAGAGAGAATGAGTGAAGAAAATAGTAAAAATTCTTTGCCAAAAAAGAAAAGGTGAAGCTTCTAACGGGACGCCCTTTTAGGCAATTAGTGAAGCTTTTATTGGGACGGAGGGAGTAGTAGTTAATAATTGATTTTTTTGTAAATATGTTAAATTTATAAGGATATAATGAATGATTTTTTTATAATATGGGATAGGGAATAGTAGTTAATGATTGATTTTTTAATATGAGAGAGAATGAGTAGGAGGAATAGTAAGTTAATGATTAATTTTTTTGTAAATATGTTAACTTTATAAGACTACCGGCAATGGTTTAATACCACTCTCCCATTTCATCTAACACTTTTTACACTTTTTTTCATCCACCTAATATTTCATCTACCCATTTCATTTACCCCCACTCCAATGGCTAACTTAAATTAAATTTCAACTCCCTCCAACTCATCATTCTATACCCCACCACTTTGAGTGTTTTTTTTATGTCCAAAGCAAATGAAACTTATATCAATTTGTAGGGGAAAAAAATGATGAATTTTGGTGGAAAAAATTTTTTTAAAAAAAATTAATTTACTAGGTGATAATTAAGCTCAAATTGAAAAATGAGTGTTTTTTTTGTCCAAATCAAATGAAACTTATATCAATTTGTAGGGAAAAAAATGATGAATTTCAGTGAATTTTTCTTTTTATTTTTAAATCATTTATTATGAGATAATTGAGCTTAAATAATTGGGTGAAAAAATGATAAAGTACGGACCAAAAAGGCCTTGACACATGGCAGCTTAAAAAAAAAAAAAAAAAGACAAAAGTAATTGTTTCAACCCGGATGAAATGTTTCAACCCCTCATTTCATCCAACCCACGTCCAACCCACCATTGCAGTGTGTGAGCGGGATGAAATGGGATTTCATCCCCATTTTATCCTCCATCGTATGTAGTCTAAGAGTAAAACGAATTATTTTTTTTGTAAATATATTAAATTATAAGAGTATAAATATATTCAAAAAATTTGTCATTTATGGAGAGGGACTTTTGGTCTGAAACGAATTAAAAGAAAAAGTAGGACTCTTGATCTTGATCTGAAACAGAAGGAGTATTAAACATCAAAATAAAAAATTTACGAAGTATAATAAAATAATTTGATTCAATTGCAAAAACTTGAAGTCAAAATATTTAATTAAGAAGCGAGAGTCCTTATCATTGACAAATCAACTGTTATAAGAACTCAATCTTTTATTGACCCATGATCACTTCGATATCACTAGACCAAATATTTCACTTTAATATTTTCGTAAAACTAGCTTCTCGCAAGCTTATAAAAGCCCCGCTTTTTTAAACCGCTTCTTATATTGAATCAAAAAATTGCAAGTTAAAAACAATTGAACTTTTTATAATTTATGGAGAAACTGATTTCTCCCAAAACTTACTCCAAATATTTATTGGTGCTAGCTAATGATTGTCTATTTAAAATGCTTTATAAAATTTTTGGAGTCGAAGGAAGATCTTAAATGTCTATTTGAAACAAAATGAGCATTATTTAGCTTCTAATAATACATTACAGCAAAAGCCTCTGCGACAATTTCAAAAACATACAACATTAAATGTTCATAAATTTGATTAACGACATTACTTTTCCAATGCTATCACCCTCTCTAGAGTTTTTCGCCATGGTGCTGGGAAAGAAAGTTGAAAAGCCCTCCTCTTACTTGGCGAAAGGAAACTCGCTTCTACAAAAGTTCTCTCAAGGAGCTTGTTCTTTTCATTAATTTTGTGAAACCACTTTTCCGTATTTGATCATTCACATATTATAGGAAAAATGCTAGAAAAAAAGTTTAAATGTTATTGGATTTGGAGGAACAAAAAAGTGCTGATAAAAAAGTTCTATCATTGTGAAAAAGGCTTTGGAGGTTTGCTTATTATTGAGTTGTAGAATGATGCGACATATTGAAATTACAAAAACTATGAAAAAAGCTTCTTACCATTGTGTTTGCTCATCTCGTGATGTCTTGTTTAAATGTCGCTAATATTAGGAGTATTAACTAGTACATAGTTTTGGAAATATATTTCTAAATAGCATAAGGTAACATGAGGAATATGTATCTATACATTTAATATATTCATTTTTTTAAAAGCAAATATATTATTTTGCTTAGAAACACACCATATATTTTAAAATGCAAGGGTTAAATTCATTGCCCCCAGTAAATATATGTCATGTGCAATATCAGTTACTTTCGATAATAATAGTTATTACTTTCTTTCATTCCAAAATACTTTGAATTTTAAAACTTTTTCACCCATATTAAAAAAAAAAAATCTTTCTTTCACACATATTAAGAAAAGAAATCGAGTGCAGATATCAAATAGACTAAATTATCATTTGAATATATCAAGTATCTAAATAATTAAATGATTTTATTATAAATGTTAGATAATCATAAAAAGGGTATAATTGGGAAAACAAGGGATGAAAATTTTTAGAAAAAACTAAACAACAACTGTTTCCTTGGGGGACAAATTTTATCTCTTTAAAACTACAATTATTTTGGGACGGATAATATTCAAACTTGACAAAAGCTTTAGTCAAGAAAGAAAAAAGAAAAAGAAAAAAGAAAAACCTTGACAAAAACTAATAAGTTAATGCTATCATTAATTCCTTTTCGATTTTGATTAAAAGGAGTGAATTACCTAAAATCATTGAGGTAAGAAAATATTCATTAGTTTACTTTACAAAGAATAAACTCATTTGAATGCCCCCTGCGCTCCAAAAATGAATAGGTCAAATATTGAAGTGATAGTCAAACTAAAAATTATTAATGATAATGCATTTATTATTGTCTAGTAAAAAGTCAACAAAATTTACTTAGGATAAAATAAGTAACTAATCTAATATTACCTTCTATTAAAAAAGGTCAAATAATAATTTAAAAAATAAATCTCAAATAGAAACAAGTAACCTACATTTTTATAAGAGAAATAGTAAAAAACAAATAGTTTGAAGCATGAATTAAGAAACTAATGTAATGCTCCCTCCGGTCTGAAAAATCAAATTATAATTTGAAAATAGTAATAAAATAAAAAGTGTCCATTTTTCTTTAGAATATAGTCAAATAAAAATTAAGTTACAAAAAGGTATATAAATAGAAACTAATATATTTTTAGTGGGAGGGAGAAAACAATGAAAATAATCAAATAAATTTAAACAACATTAATCAAAAATGGTTCAAAATTAAAATTAAATTGATAGTGTACTTTAAATGAAGGTATAAAGAATTAGGATCAAGATTTTTATTTTATTTTATGGGCAAAATGAATAATGAGCTTTAGTAAGCATAAACTTCCGAAGGGGAGGGAGTCTATATATCGGGCCCCACTTTGTTTTTAAGCCACAGTGGCTCAATATGTAAAAAAAAATGCCAATTAACGGTTTTTTAACGAAATTCGTTAGGAAAATTGCATGATAAATCACATGTGACGTCACATCGTGATTATCAGTAAATTGGTTATTTTGAGGCCGGATTTTCCCTTTAAGGGGTTTAATGAAAATTCTAAAATTAAAAGGGTAGAAAGTAAAATTTATTTCTTTTAATAAAAAATATACTTCCCTCCGTCTCCAATCTAAATGTCTCAATCTTTCCAGTTTTCAAGGCGTCTCATTTAAAAATGGGGTTCTCATTTCTAAAAAAGTGAAAGTTTTTCCTTTCACTATTCCACCCACTCATTCTTCCTCTCCTACTTTACTTTTTACTGGCTCACAACATATCTCTCTCCCTAACTATTTATCCCACTCAATTCTCTCTCCTATTTAATTTTTCAAATACTTCACAACATTTAAAGCTTTTTCTCTTCCTACCTCAGCTTTTTTTCTTCTTTCCTCAACCTCCACTTTCTTCCTTAATTTCCAGCGCCCAGGATCCATTTTTTGACATTTAGATTGGGACGGAGGAGTAATAATTATCATCTACTCCCTCCGTCCCACCAATTGCTTGCATGGCCCTTTTCCTTCGGCACGAAAATTATGGTAAAATGGGAGGGAAAAAAAATGTTGTGAGTGTAATTTGAAAATAACAGTGAGAGAGAATTAAAGTGGAGTGGAATAGTGAATTTGATGAAAAGTGTTGTTGTGAGTGTAATAAAGTGTTTTAGGAGTAGAGAATAGTGAAGATTCTTCTGGCCAAAAAGGAAAAGCATGAAGCCTCTAACTAGGACGCCCTTTTCGGGTAATTAGTGAAGGAAACTTCTTTTTTTTATCGTGGAGACCGGAGGAGTATATTTAAAAAAAAAAAACTAAAAAAGTTAATATGATTAAAACATATTTTGAAAATATTAAATATGCTATTATTTTTAAAGCAATAATATATTAAATATTAAAAAGTGAAGTAAATTTATTTTTGAAACAAATTTATTTTTTGAAGCAATATAATTTTATGAAATATATTTTTTTCTTTCATAAAAATAATATTACCTTATTAAATATTCCATCATCTCCAGAAATAAATATCCAAAAAATTGAAATGGACCAGGAGAGAAAAGTTATTTTTTTTTTTTTAATATTCATTTTGAAGAGGAAATATTACATAATAACAATAGGTGAGAATCAAGAACAGTAATAAAAGAAAAAAAAAGTGAAAAAGAAAGAAATAAAAAAAGGAAAAAGAAAAAGAAAAAAATATTAAAAATGCATACTTACCACTAGAACGCCCTCTCTCCCGTGAAATTCCTCTCCACGTGCATCAAAATCGATCGCCCATTATTACTGTGGGTGATCGCTGATTTGGACAGGTCGAATCGAGCTAAATCGTGTGGTTTGGTTCGGTTTTTAGACATAAGTGGTTTAGCTCTTTTGGCTGTCTAAATTTCTAACTTTATGATTTGACACTCCTAAACCAAACCAAATCGTTTAAGACCGAGATCGCAGCTTTGAAACCGTGAAATCGAGCCATTAAACCGAGAACATAGAAACCAAACCATAAATCCCGAAATCCATGAAACCGCAATCTGGCTAACAAAAATATTATGGTTTGAATGTCAAGTTTGGGCCGTGATCTAGATCGCGGTTTTGGACTCCATGGTTCGAACCGCAAAAATCGAACCGCAAATCAAAACCAGCGCGTTTAGGATCGGAACCAAATCCCGAACCATAGCGGTTCGGCCTGGGTTTGAAAGCTCCGATCTAAATTTTTTTTATGATTTAGCTTCGATTTGAAATTTCTCCAAACCGACGCTAGAGGTTCGACTTCCTTAAATTTGTCCAAATCGAGGCTTTAAATCGAGACCATTTCCACCTTCTACCCTTCACCTCATTCTCTACTCCTCAACCGCCTCTCTCCTCCTTTCCCAAATTAGATCGTGCAATACCATCACCCCCACCAACTTATAACAAGATTAATACATTAAATCAACTCCCAAACTTTCATCATTCACGGATTCAATAGAGGTTCTCATTGGCTCTGGGAGATTTGAAGCCTCCTGTTTGTCATTCTGTCTTCGAGAGAGAGGGAAAGAAGGAAAATAGTTGTTAAAGAGAGAAAAGAGTGGTGTGGGATTTGGCGCCACAAAATGAGGAAAGCTGGGATTAGGGCTTACCTACGGCCGTGGTGGTTTGGGCCTGAGAGTAGGAGGAACGACGGGGATGCTGCGCGATGACGGGCGCGGCCGCAAGGCTGGCCACCATGATGAAGGTCAAGGTGGTCAAAGGAGGGGTTGTGATTTTTAAAGGAAAAATTGGGGAAGAAGAGGATAATTTTTTGTTCACCTTCCCCTTCTTTTTTAAATATGTCATTTTAACCCCTTAAAAGTTATCGATAATTCAAACTACTCCTAATTATGTTAATCACTAGACAGATTTAATACATGTGGACTTATTGGATTTTTCTAACAAATTTCACAAAAAGTTCTTAACCGACAAATTATTTACATATTGAGCCCCGATGTGGCAAAAGAAAGAGTCGCCTCGTATAGAGGAAACACCCCCCACCCTCAAGTTTAAGCCCTAAATTGTATTTTCCCTTATTTTTGGCTTAGGGATTATCTAACTAAGATGACTCTTTGAAGGACATACTCCCTCCGTCCCGCTACAAATCGCACATTTTTTTCATCGTATTGTCTCATTACAAATTGTACATTTTCTAAAAAGTTTCACAGCACCTTTACTATTCCCTCCACTCATTCCTCTCTCCTACATTATTTTAATACTCACAACACCATTATAATTTACTATTCCCTTCACTCATTCTCTCTCCTATTTTATTTTTACACTCACAACATTTATCATTATTTTTTTTTCTTAATTTTCTTGCATAAATGTGAATTGCCAGCAGCTTGCCTGGGCTATGTGGGAGTATGATTTTAATGTTGGAGAGCATAGCTTTCAAAAAAAGGCAGCCCAATCAATAACCTCTGACTTTAGATTCTTAGTTGGACTCCAATATTTGAACTTTCAACCCAAATGAATTTATTTATCCGGGTGATTTTAGTTCGTTTGGGCCATCTTTATGATCCAAGATGGGTCTTCCTGCAGGTGATATTTCTCGAAATTCGACAAGGCCCCAAAATTTGACAATGTAAATGTGCAATGAAATGCTACACATAAGATAAAAACTTTTATTCCTTCGTCCCATAACAGTATCAAAATAGGGGCAATTCCCAACGCCTATACAGGGTGTCCTTCTCGAGCTTAAATATAGGAGAAAAAGGGAAGAAACGAAATAAAGTCCAAAAAACTTCCCTCCTTTATTGCATTTTTCAATTTTGTTAAAAGGATGTAGCTTTATGAAAGGAAATAAATTTTTAATATTTTCCTTCCTTTCATTTCTTCCAAAAAGGAAGATTCTTCATTTCCTTAAAAATGGAAGGAAAAAAATTTCATTAACAAATATTTTTGAAATACCTACTTTACCCCTCAAATATAATTTTCTCACTCTTTCATTAAGCGTACATGCTGTAATTTAAAAAAAAATTTCCTTCACTTTTCTTCCTAAACTCTGGAGCACTAAACTAAAATATTGAATTTCCTTCCTCATTTCTTTCTTTTCTCTTCTCTTCTCTTTCTCTTTCCTTTCTCTTTCCTTTCTCTCCTTCTAA